>JABUQX010059161.1:0-15000 GCA_015478945.1 Trachelipus rathkii | reverse complement strand
CATGAAGAGGTATGAAATGCGGAGCTGTTCCTTCAAACCATACTTAAAATTTTATAAAGGAATATAAATTGGTAAGATCTATAGGAAGGAAGAGAGGCAGTTACGTCTTGTAATTCAAAGGCATGTGTTTGCTGTATCAGGAAAATATGAAACATTTTGAAATATTTGTCTTAATTATTTTTTGTTTCAGTTCATAGCTTCTACATATTGTCTTGTGTAGTATTATGAATGGACGTACTCATTAAGATGTGAAGAGAAAGGGCGAGAAAACTTTTGAATAGAATTAGAAGACATCATAGAAGAAGTATTTTTATTCCGATTTTTATGTGTACATTTACTTCGACTTACAGACCAGACGATAGGGCTGTTCTGGTCATTATTTTATATTTTCTTGCTCCCCAGGATCTTGGGACTACTATACTATCATTTAGTGTTTTGACAAGCAGTCTTAGAATCCCTTTGATGATACGCTATGCAACTACAGCAAAATGTTAATGATTACATTGCTGGTATGTGTGACCATAATGTGCGAATTTGCAAAATTTTGGCTTATTTTGCCGGGATCTAGAACCTATAGGTGCTGTTACAAGAGTGGGACTTCTTGTCACGTTATTTTGAAAATTTTATTATTTGAAACCTATTATAAAAGGTCTGATTAATATTTCGAATATGTAGTATAGGGTATCTAGGCTTATTGATTGAAGACCTGACAGGGAGAGGGCAAGCCAGTGCAATATCAGTTCGGGAAACATAATTTTGAACTTCCTCAGTGTAAGTTAATTTATATCAAAATATTTAATTAAACTGGACTATAAGTGCATAAGGGTATTATCATATGGAACACTGAACACTATTATCTTTTTTATGGTTTCTTTTAGTTTTTCTCCATACTGGGAGTAAACATTTCTTTCAGAATTATCAACCCTGTCTGCACGTTGTTGGTAAATACATGAAAAGCCATACCATTTTGGCATTCTAGAGTTTTTAGGTCATTGCACGTATTAGAACTAAAATCTACTCTATTTGGATCAGGGAGACCAATAGGTTTCATTGCAAATTCATTCCACGTTATAGTGTACTTAAGTTCAGGGCTTCCTTCTACTATCTCAATTTTTGCACCATTAGGGTAAAGGTATCGGTTGTTCATTGCCAGTTTATCATAGTTGGTAACCATATTCTCTTCCTTGAAAGAATATTCCAAGTCAGATAGCCATCTTTGAACTGTGAGACTCCTCCATGAATACTTTTCATCGTAACCTACTAATATAGAAATAGGGTATCTCTTGTTTATATATCCTATGTATGTTATAGGGAACCTCAGATATTATTTTATAATTACGATAAGTGTTAAAGGAAATAATAAAAGAACTCTGATTATTATTTAATAGTCATGATTGATAATTCCTATACTGGTCTATGCATTGATAAGGTATTACCTTGTAACCGGTAAAGATGGATAAGACGTGTAAGTATAGTATTTTTTTTTATGTATAGAGAGTCGAACATTACCCTGTGATTAAGAAGTTAGATTTCGTACATCATGTGGCTGCGATGTGAATAAAATGTAATATTTAGTTGTCAAATTAAATTTTGGTAAAGCAGTTTAAGCAGCAATTGAAGGTGCTCTGAATAGGTTCATTTGCCACTTTAAAGTATGGTGAATGCATGAATAGCTTTAAGGGTCTTGCATGAGTTCTGAATATAGGATGATTTTGAACTTTAGACCAATCATCACATAAGATAAATTAATATGGTATATATAATATGCGTATACAATAGACTTGTATGTGGAGGATTTATAGTGGCTGTTGTAGCGGTTGTTGTACTTATGCAGATAATACCATTGATACCTTTTTTTGTACTTGCAATAGTAGTGGTAATGGTGGTAATACCTGCAGAGGTGGTTATAGGTAACTCTAATTTTAACAGTTTAATCAACTAACTCACTTCACGTAGTACGAGCTCTATTCTAAAGAAAATTTATATGATTATAATACGTAACAAAAAGACTCGCTTATAATGTAAGACGTATAAAATAGGCAAGACAAGCCACAAGACGCTGGACTTAAATTTAAGGAAAATTAAATTTAGAAGAAACAAAAGATCGAAGAGAATTTTACTAAACAGAGGTGGTAGGAAAGAAGGAAGCACCGCAGCGGACAAGCCTTTTGTTCATATGTCAAGTTTGAATTAAAAAAAAATTGTATGAGGTGAATGGAAAAGTATCAAAAGCATATGTTTTCAAAAAATATACCAATTAACAAAATAAATGTACTTAAAGAGACTAAGAAAAGCTAACCTAGAAACAATATTAACTAGTAGTATTCATAATAATCATATATATATGTTAGCACGAGTTTCTCTCCTTATTGAACTGTCTTGTGACAATTCGCTGAAAATAAAATTTCAAGACATTTTACAAATTGTTTAACGAGCCACAGGACCGTATGACTATATTATTTCTTTATTTATATAAATCTTCAATTCTTAATTTACAGTATCTTCTTTCGAATTACTAATTTTTTAGAGCTATAAATTTTTGTAAAATTTCAAAAACTTAATTAACAATTTGTTCTATAGATATTTTTCTAGATTAAAGGGAAAGTTTCTGTATAACTTAAATTTTTAAAAATATAAATTATTATAAATTAAGTTAATTATATGTTGTTTGTAGGTTATTAATTTAATTATATAATTAATTAAATATATATATATATAAATATACATATATATATATATATAGTTATAATATATATAATTATATTATATTATTATTATACTTAATATATTTTTAGTATATATATTATATATATATTTGAATATATATATATACGTATTAGTATATATATATATATATATATATATTGTATGCCATAACGTAGTCGTCAAATGAGCATGCAAAAGTCGTCAAACATGACAAGTTTCAATGTCTAAAAAGAGGAAAAAATAATTTCTCAATTGTATAACTGTTACTATTTTTCAATAGTACAAGGAGGTAAAGTATTTTATAAAGTTTAATACTGATGAAAACCTATAAATTCTCTAATTTGTAAATATATAATTTATTAGAGTAATAATTAGCTAATCAAAATTATGAACGGTTCTGAGTACCCTTAACTGTTCACTTTATATGTATACATATATTATATAGTTAATTAATTATTCTTTTGTAATTTTATAAATTCGATTTACCCTATATTTACTAAATAGATTAATATATAATTATATATATAGTATATTAATATTATATATATATTAATAATAATATATATATATATATATAATATATCATAATATCTATATATTAAATGTATATATTAATACTATATATTACTATAGGTAGTGATTAATAATATATATAATATATTATATTAATACACTATCATATATACTAGTATAATCTATATTAATATATTACATGATATATTATAATGATATGTTATCAAACACGCTACTTTGGTAATTACACACCAGCACTATAACCCTATAACATATAATAATTAGCATTTGTTTAAGCTTATTATATCACTAAGAAGCAAAATAAGAACTTTAATGTCAAGGAAAGTTGAAAAATAAAAATTGACCTAAGTATATTAATATAATATAAAATTTATTAATTTATTCTTTATTTTACTTAATTAATTAAAAAATTATTGAAAAATATTAAAATAAATAAAAAATAAAAAAAAATTACTATGTAATACTTAATATTTATTAAACATACTGCAGACCGCCAATGGACACAAACCCATTATACTATGTACATTACTTATTCGATGTAAGTATTATTTATGCCATTGGAAAGTATATTAAGAATGATACTATATATATCTCTTATAGTAGCCATATTATTGAGAATACTTATAAATAATTCGACTGTATATACTTAGCTAATTATTATTTATCCCATATCCCTATAAATATGAGGGAAGTAGTAGTTCTATTATATACAATTTCATGTGTTATTTATTAATATTAAAATAAGATGTTCCGTATTCGAATTAAAATTCGTAATATTAAAAAATTATTAATCCCTATTACATTATTATCACAGTTTTATTAAGATATATATAATTAAATATCAATTCACTTAAGCCAGCTTTTTGCGAAAATGATAGTCGCTTAATGATTAGGCCAATGAGTGATAGAAATAGTGGATATTTTAATATATAAAAACTAATATTATTATATATATAGCACATAAGATATATATATATACCTATATAATATATATAATATATATACATAATATTAATATCAATATATATAAATATCTTAATAAATAATTTTAGTCTACCATTAAATATAATATATATAATATATATATATAATATATACTATATAAATATTAATATAAATATATAACTATATCATTAATATATATATTATATTATATAGTATATAATATATAATATATTATATATAAATCAGTGAAGCTCATTTATTCGATTCTCAATATTGATAATTTTTAAATATATTCTCTATTCATAAGCAAAATTGAAACATTATATAAACTGTTCAAATCTTTGAGTACTAAATTAGGAGAACTATACACCACCATTATATTACCCTAATATATATATATAGATAGATATATAATTAATTATATCAGATACTACTACGATCTGTCTCGTTACCGAAGCGTCGCTTGCTTGCATATGATGCTTTCTTTAGTTTGTTTCTTGCTTAAAGGACAGTCAGTCTTATACATGTTTACTCAGACAGGGATACTCTCTTGTTACGATTTGTTCTACTCTATACGTCTAGTAGTCACCACGACATATAGGGTGTGGTATAATATCAGTAGACCGTATTTTTTAATAATCTTTGTGTTGAGTAGTGACTATATTAGAAAAAATTTATATTTATCGCTCGTTTAATACTATTTATATCCTATTTGTACTAATTGTTGATAATTATAAACCATATTATTATAATATAAATATAATTTATATTTTATTCTATTTGTTTATCTATATATATATATCTATTTATATATTATATATATAATATATATATTATATATATATATATTATAAATTATATATATATAATTATATATAGATGACGTAACTTACTTACTATCCGTTAGTTACTTCTGATCGTAATATAATCGTATATAATTATCGGTATAGTAGACGAATTGATGATTTAATATAGAATATATAATGAACATACTACTTCAACTTACGGGTAAAGTTATGATAATAAGGTCTCTTTTTTTTTTAATAAAATATATCATCTTGTAATACAATCCAGATAATTGAAACAAATGAATAGTAATTATATAAGAAATTTAATAAATAGTTTTTACTGGCCTTCAATCGCCGGAGGGTAAAAAAATATGACTATTATTTCAATACAATTAAAAAAGTGTAAGTCTGCTCGTATTCTTCTCCGAAAAAGCGCTAGATTAGAAGATTTGAAGACAGTAGTGTACTATTAATATCTGGGTGAATTTAATTCTATTTTTTAACATTATTGTTTATTTCTTCTTATCACTAAGGATATTGAAGATACTGCGGTAGTTTGAAATTTTAATAAAATTAAAAAATTTAAATAACTATTATACTTGCTTATACTTTATTAATAAATAAAGATGAATAAATTAATATATATATATATATTTACTAATCTAATTTTTTTTGTGAGATTTATGATAAAGAGAAACTCAAAATTAAGTACCCTAATAAAACATACTTATAAGCTAAAGAAATGTAAACTTAATGATACCAAATTATCTCAATAAAATAATAATTATTTTGTACTAAAATATATAATTACTATTATATATATATAGTGTATTTCATATATTGTATAATTATTATATTATATATATATTATATTAACTATTATAAACATATATATCTTATTATTTAATTATATATTGATATAGAATGATATGTTGAACTGTAAAGATCATCTACTAAAGCATTATTTAAACTAAACATAATATATATATTATATAGTAATATCAATTATATATATTATTAATACTAATATATAGATATTATATATATAATTATTAATTATATATATATATATATTATATATATTCATATATATATAATATATTATATATATATATATATTATATAAATATTATATATATATATAACATATATATAGTAATTATATTATATATAGAGTAATATTCATTAACTAAAGTTATAGTAGTAGTATGAGTAGTAGAGCTCATCACGAGTGTGAAAATAAACAAGATTTTTTAGAAATATATTAATATATATATATAATAAATATTATATATTATTTCCTTAATTTAAGGAACTACAGAGAAGTTATCAATGATAGGAAATGCTGTTTATAGTTGTATATACTTTATGTTTCGCTACGAAATAAACTGGTACTATCCAATTCTAGGTTGAGCTCTCTACAAATCGAGATCAACATATATATATATTATATACTATTATATTTACTTCTATATATATATATATTAATATTATATTATATATAATATATATATGATATTATAATATTAACTATATATAGATATATATATATATATATAGTATATAATATTATAATATATATATATATTATATATATATATATATATTAAACCTAGTTAAAGTATAGATTGTATTATAGATTATTTAATATTAAAATATATATTGTAGACCGAACTACTAAATCATACTTTATACAATGTGCTATAATATATATTATATACTATTATATGTATTATAGCACAGATATATATATACTACCATATAGTATATATATATATACTATAATATATAGTATTATATATATATATATATTATAATTAATATATTAATATTTATATAGTATATATATTAATATATATTAATTAATATATATATATATTATTTTTTATATAATATATAATATAATTATATCTGTATATATATGTTGTGTGTGTTGTGTCTGTGTGTCTGTATTGTAGTCTTACAAGACGGTTGTGACTATATAAATGAGAAATAAATTAGTTAATTACCAGGATTTAAAGGTGCTGCTGCTGACATTTCTTTCGTTTTTGCTGAAGCCTATATGAATAAATTTTATTCCTCAAAAAGTTTGTTATATACATTAGCAGAGAATTGAAAAATAATTTTTAAACTGACGTTTAATATGACTAATTTTACTTCTCATTCCTAAGAATTAAATATTCGTTAATGTAATTAAGGGATAGTTTATTTTATTAATATATTACTATTAAAACAATATAATCTAATTACATAATAATGCTGTCTCTCTCAATACTCTTCATCTTACTCATTCACTCTCATCTCTTCATTACTGCTCTCTACTACTCCTTCTCTCTCTCTCTTTCTCCTCTTTATCTCCTCTAGTACCTACAAGAGCCATCGCGTAAACTAAACTCTTTCCCGATGCGCCGTATTGTAAGTAATATTTATTCATTGTATTAGTCTAGTATAATATATAACGCAATTTACAAAAATAAATAATAAAATAAAAAAAAAAAAAAAAAAAAAAAAAAAAAAATATAATAAAAAAATATATATATAGATAATTTCTATATATAATACTAGTAGAATTAGATAACTACTGTAATATACAGTAATATATATACATACAAATATATCATGTATATATATATAATTAATATTAATATATGATGAATATAGTTAGTGATATTTTATATTTGATACAAATGTTCAATACAGATATATATGGTATATATGATTATTATATACATCGACTCGATCTATGTTGTTAGTTGCTAATGTCCCAGATTCATTGAGATTATACACACCGATATCATGATTATGTATAACTTAATGAATGGTTTAAAATTTTAATATAGTTGATTTCTAAGCTTCCTCCTAGTATTGATTGCATTTATAAACCGTTAATATGTATTTTAAACGTAATCATAAGTTCAGCTAAAAAAAAAAAAATATAATACTAATATATGCATTATATAAATGTCACGAAGAACGTTACTGCATAATGAATATAAGTGGTTATAAACTCATAGAGTATTATAACGTACATGAAATTTCGGTAATAAATCAGCTGATAATAAACGTCTGATATATTTTAAACAAAAAATTGTTTTTTAATTTGATAATAATTATTAAGCTATAGCATCTCATAACTATTGATTATATTCATATTAGAAATTAAATTATACCTTCGAATAAAACAAGCTATATACTAATAAAGTAAGAAAGGTTTTTAAATTTAATCCTCATATATATATATGTGCTTAAATATTCATTACATTGATTATTCGCGGATAGAGAGCCTCTAGCATGAAAATAAATATTGAATAAGAATTTATGAAATTTATTTTAGATATACTCACGATTAAGAATCGCACAATACGTCGTATATATTATACAATAATTAATTCGTCATCAACTAAGTTTTATCTATGAGGCGTAGGGTAAATTATATATAGTGATGCAGTTAATAAAAAGTTGAATTGTTGTAAATAATTTATAGTCAAATCATTATTTTGATGGAATTAATTAAGAAAAATATAAAAATATATCAGTTTTGTATGATCTAAACTTTGCGACCGCGCGACACAACTTGGAGCTTCATTAAATAAATATAATAAACAACTTGCCCAAGTTATATATAACATAAACTTTTATTGCCTACTTATTTAATATCTATATATGATATATATATTTTCGAAATAAGTAAATAATTAAATAGATAACGACCATTTAATTTGTAAATCACAATAATTCAAAAAATAAAAAAAAAAAAAGAATATATATGATAAATAAGGATACCCTAAATATTATAAATCATAGTTTGACAAAGCCTAGGTGAATAGCGAAAATAAATCTAAATTAATGATAATAAATATAAGATTAATTTTTATAATTATAATTATTATTAGAGGATGTAAATACTATTAAATTTCGAGTGCAACCTAAAACCTATACCTATACCTTAATAACTCATTAACACATAACTAGCGTAACCACCTAACTTGACTCTACATAAACTAATAAATAATATTAATATAATAAAAAATAACAAAACACAACAACATAACAAAAACAATAACCTAATTAAAATTCAATAAAACACAACACCTTCACTGCCTCTATTCCACAACTTAACCAACACATTATAACCATACTCAATAACCTTAACCAACACTTAACCTAACCTAACAAATTATCATATCCTTACACTAAACTCATAATAAACATTTACCATTAAACATAAAAATGACAAGAAAAATACACATTAAACATTATTCAACTTAATGTAAATTATAAACTCAACATACTTTACAAAATTTCAACTTATAATTCCTAATAATAATAATGAAAAATAACTAAAATGAAAAGTAATGTTATAACATTTAAAAATTATAAAAATAAGAAATAAAATGATACTAAAAGTAGAAAATAATAGTACAACATTTTATATAATTGTACTTACTTCTAACTGCATGATCAAATATATTTTATAAATATTTAAAATAAAGCAAGCAGTACTAAAGGCATATTTCAGTAATATAATCCAATCTCTAAAATATTTTTAAGCAATAATTGAAAAAATAATAAATTATAATTAATAGGTTATAATAATTTTGTCATCGAATGTAAAATGTATAAAAGTAAAAATATATAGTAAAACTAATTTTATATTATATGTCGTCTCAAAAACTCGTTGGGATAAAACAACAGATGATGAGCTCACCCTACTAAAATGCAATACTTCTGAATTTATAATCAGCTCAATTCAATCTTTGAGAGAACTAATTTTATAATCAATAATTCTTCAGTAAATAGAACCAGATTACTATTGAACTTCATTATGCGTTGATGACAAATATTAAATGAGATAAAGAGCACAATATATGCTGCTATACTTAAATACTTGAACCAAATGTTTGTAACTCTATACCAAACAAAAAAATATCATCAGTAATTCGTTTTATTCTGCTAAATCCACTGTTCTTGTCCTCTTACTGTATACACAATTTCTTGAACAATTTATTTAAAGTTTCATAACAATTAAATAAGGAAAAATTAACTATATTTAAGATTTCATTTGATATAACTTCAATCATTGGTCATTGATTAATTTGTTGTGCATTGATTCTAAATTACTTTCCCTCTATCATCTTCTTTTTCTCTACTTCTCACTAGATCTCTACCACTCTTCATTATCACGTGCTTCTACTCAATACACATTTGTTTAGTCACATAAGAAGTGATTCTCTAAAAGTTATATATTAAATGTATCGTACATTGTGTAATTATAAATTTTGATTAAGATAAAGTCAATTTATGTAACATTTAAAAAATATTGAAAAGTAAATACCGGAATTAAAAATTAATAAACCCAAAATAATAATAATATTTGAAGAAGATTTGAACTACGTATATTGGATTGTGTTATATTTTTATGTTATTAAAGATATTTAATCGGGTAAAACTATTAAATGGATAGATATTATGTAGAAATTATAGGTATGTGAGGAATCTATCATAAAAATATGCAAATAGTCTATAACTTCGTGCGCAATGCTATCAAATATTACTAGAATTCAGGAATTAGGAGCTCTTCTGATTCGTTAAGCACGAGATTCATAGGTTGACTAATAATTGTAATGAATTTATCTGTATTTCGACTTGATGTTTTATTATTATTATTATATTGAGTGAGCTAGTACTAAGTTGATTGATCTATGTATTCAATCTCCATTAGGTCTTAAATTTATTTATTGCTATCTTAGTATAATATCTAATTTCAATATGTATTATGTCTTATAGCTCATGTTGAAGTATTATTTATTATTTATGCTGCTCATTTAGATATATGACATGATTATTATCTGTATATGTAGTATCTTCGAATGAATTATGAGATAATAACTCACTTGATTTTGAGATGCCAAATGAGTGTATGTATTAGGTAATGATGATCTTATTAGTTCTATTTCATTTGATATAAATGGGCGAATAATAATTACTTATTATTCACTACCTTATGTAGTGTGTGAGTGTGTGTTCATAATACTTGAGATGACTTGAGCTGCTCCAATACCTAATTGATAGCGCACTAATGATTAATAGAGCTTTTACTATAATTATTAATGTTATGTATTCTATTGGTATTGTAATTAAATAATTATTTATTTGTTTCGGGCCAGAAGAATATGCGTGAAATTATTATAATCATGTATTGTAACTGTATTATAATTTATTATTTTTGAATAATTTATTTTTTAGTTTTCACTGATTCTTCACTGTATTTCATACTATATTGAGTGCTCGAGCAAAGTATCGTAATGCATGGGTTACAATAATAGATTGTTATATTTAAAATTAATTCAAGATATAATTATAATTTAATTTAATATATAATATTTAATTATTAATTTTATATATTATTTGTATTAATACTTATTATCATTTTTATTATAATTATTTATTATTATTTTTATTATTATATATTATATGTTATATATTATTATTTTATTATTACTTATTATTAGTTATTATTATTATTATTGATTTAATTTATTAATTTATATTATAATTATTTAATATTATATATTATTGATGATGATTCATTATATTTATAATTCTAATATTAAATTTATTATATTCTTATATTCTATTGAAATAATCAATTTGTTATTTTAATTCACCATAATTAATAATTATTATTTTAATTATATTATTATCATTTTTTTTATTATGATTATATTATATTATTATTATTTATAGATTTATATTATTTAATTTATAATTTTATATTAGTTTAATTTAATTAATTAAGTTACTGTAAGATATGAGTGCAATTAATTATCTAGTATATATCAATGTGCAGATTTGAGTTAGATTGCATAAACTTATCGTGCAAATAATTGGTGATGGAAAACTGAACTTTATGTCGATTATGATTTGCTCATCTCGAGATTCATCAGAGCTCTGAATCAGTTCGTTCGAATACTTTATAGTTATATTATTTTATTTAATTGTATAGTAATTTTTATATTTAAGTATATTTTAATTTTTTATTTTTTTATATTATTTATATTATCATTACTCACTATCCCCCCTTTATTTTTAATATTGTATTCGTATATGAGTGTGTAGTCATACTCATGTATTATGGAGCTGTCTGCACTATTTCGATTCAGTTTATTGTTGAGATGTACACTCTCGAAAGTCTTATTATTTTTATTATTAGTCATAAACATTATCATTTTTGAATGTTATCATTAATCTCAATCATATACAATCACGTTATACCTCTCATACCTCCCTCTTTTTCTATACTCTATCCTCCACATCTCTATCTCTTTTCTCTTTGTGTTGACATTTGCACTATTATTCGCTTAACTCTCCCTTCCACTCTTTATCACTGTGCCATATGTATTACATCTATCTACTCTCTACTGTTCACTTCATTGAGTCCCTCAGTTGCTAATCTACACTACACAATTCATCTATTAATCAACCAATCATTTCATCATACATATAGGGTTTTATTATTTCCACTTGTGTCATCTATGTGCACGTCCTGACCTCTCGATTTTTTGCTCCACTCCGCACTTCATGTAATCTATTTATGGATTCCACGTTCCGCCGCCGCTCTTCATTCTGATTCGTCTCTCGTTTTCTATATTTTGTGTTTCCCGCTTTCCCGACTTCCTGTACCTGTCTGACTCTTCTGCTCTCACTGCTACTCTATTATACTCATCGGTGATTTGATTATGTTATATATTACATCTATTTTTCGTTACTTATCGTTATTTCGACTTAATTGTCAATTTGAGGAGTATGAGGTGTGTTTTTACTCTCACTTTTACGCACTCCTCACCTTTATCTCTTTTAGTTATTCAACCACCTATCCCAATCTTGTATTGATTATTATTATATTATTTTATTATATAAATTATTGGTCAGTGTATTTGAATCTTCTGTAATATTTCACTCTCATGTATCTTTATCTCGGATCTTGTCCATCTACTCCTCTCATGGAGTTGAGTCAGGTGTATAGTTTACTCGTGATTCTTAAATCTGTACCGTATCTCAATAGTCGTGTTCTTCAAGATCCTTTCTTTAATTAATACATTTTTATAAATTATATATAATATATAAGAGTTCAAAATGTGTATTAAAATATGAAATAATGAATATAATTTCATTATTCCTCTATAACTGATGTTGAGATGTTTCTCAAGTGTGAGTTTAAGTTACTTTAAATGATAGTGTGAGTGTGTTGCGGTATTTTATATTAATAGTGGATTTAAAATCTGTAAGTGAAATTTAATTTATCCTTCTAGTTTTCATCGAGATTATTTATAAATTAATATACGTGATTTTTACTCCTCTGATTTATTTATTTGAGATCCATTATATATAAGATATTATGTCATTATGTGAGGTATTAATATATCTATTCATTACTTATGTGATAATATAATAAATTAAGATTAAGGTTATTTCATTGATATATATTTAAAATCGATAATTAATATTATATATATTTATTATTATATTCATTTTATATTAGATATATATATTATTATATATATATTTATATATTATATTATTGATTAACATATTTAGTATTATATTTAATTTAATTAGTAATTTATAAGTATATTATTATTAAGATTTATAGTTAATATTTTAATTTTTTTAAATTTCTTTTATTTTAATTTAATTTAATCATTGATTGTTGCTTCGTTTTTTTTTCATATATTTTTATTGGTTTTTTTTTATTATATTATTTTTTTTTAGTTTTTAATTATGAATAATATCATTTATTATATGAATGAATAATTTTTTATATTTTAATTAGATCTTATTATTATTATTATTATATTATTATTCATATATAATTATTATATACTTATATTATTACCCATAAAATATAAATATATAATTTAAATTATGTTAATTTAATTGAATTTTATTTTTATTTATATTAATTTTATTATTTATATTATTATTATATTATTTTATTTTATTATTTATTTATTATTCATATTAAATAGTTTATTATATTATTTCATTTTGTATTAATTTATTATTAAAATTTCATTATTAGTTTTTTATAATATAATTTGCATAATTTTATTAACTATTATTTTTAACTTTTTTTATAAATTAATTATATTATTACTATTTTAAATTTAATTTAATATAATTGTATATTATATTTAGATTATTTATTATAAGTTTAATTAATTTTTACCATTGTTTATTTTTTTATTCATTTTAAATATTATTTTTCATTTTAGATCGCTAATCATCTATTATCGAATTATTGAATAATTATGTATTTTGAAATTTTATTTCCATATTCTCATTGTCCACCATACTCAAAAGAAAATCCCATTGAAAAAACTATTATGCAATATTACACTTTTTTATATGCAATTTTCATTATTTAGTCATACGATGATCACTATGCATTCAGTATATTTGCATCGATCAATCTAATTATTGATTATTCATCTCTGATATTTGCTCTATTATTAGTTATAGTTAAATATATTTGCAAATAATATCAACATTATTCACACACACATCAATACATATCACACTATATCTACACTATCACACCTAACACACATACAATCTCACACATCTAACTTACTTACTACACTTAACATATCTACTACATCTAACGATATCACACCCCTTATCTAACAATACACAACTCATATAACACTACAATCTAAATCAACTACTCAACTATTCACTGCTAATGAGAAATATTAATTATTAAATAATGTTAGTTTTTTAACTCTCTCATTCTATAGTATTCAATTACTCTCACAATTAAATAATAATGTCCAACCTCACATGTATTACTATATAATATAACTTCATATGCATATGCTCACAGGTAGAATAAAATGCCATATTATTCATCTCATACATTAACTATTAACATACATTAATAATATACTTTTATATGTATGCATATAACAAATCTATACAATCACAGCTTAGATCTTGACTAACTTAGCTCTCATTTATTATTATT
>JABUQX010059160.1:0-64174 GCA_015478945.1 Trachelipus rathkii | reverse complement strand
ATATAAAGGTGCGTTAGGATGGATAGAGGAGGTGTGGTCAATCATACATTGAAACAAATGATTGAGGAAAATGAGGAAAGAAGAAATAAAATTGTATGTTAGGTTTTATGGATTTGCAACAGGCGTATGATAGAGTTTATAGGGAAGCGTTACACCCTATCGGCAGGTGTTAGTGAATTATGGTCGGTGGTAGGCTTCTGAATGGAAAATCAAAAAGTATGTATGACGATTAGTGAAGCGTAGTGTGTAAGAATAAATGGTCAATGGTGATTGGTTAGGATTAATAGCGGAGTAAGACAGGGTGGTGTTATGTCTCCTTGGTTATTCAATTTGTATATGGATGGGATTGAAAGAATTCGAGGTGGCAGGAAATGGTGAAATGGTGTTTAGGGGGGGGAAAAAAAAATGGGTGAAGAATGGAGATGACACGGAGTGGAGGGGGTGCGCCTACTATTATATTGCGGATGATTTGGGTTTGTTTGGTGAATCAAGAGAGTTGTGAGAGGATGGGTAGAGAGAATATCGCAAGGTGCTGTAAAAGGAGGGCTTGAAAAGTAAACGTGGATAAGACTGAAGGTTATGGTTGTGAGTGAGGACACTCCTCAAGTGTGAAGTTATGTTAGATGGTGACAGCTAGAGAAAGTGTCCGAGTTTAAATACTTTAGGGTACTTATGTTGGATGAGGAAGGAACGGACGATGCAGAGTGGTAGGAAAGTTCGTGAAATGGCAGGAAGGGTGGCCTGGATGCAATTAAGTCGATTGGTAAGCAAGGGACTAAGTCTTGAGTGTTGCTAGGGTCTACATAGGTATGTTCGTTACCTGTGTATTGTATGGTAGTGAGACTTATGGTCTGGAATAAGAAGATTAGATCTAAAGTTCAATGTTGTTCAGATGGACAATCTAGGGGGTTTACTAGGTGTGAGAAGAATTGATAAAGAGAGGAATGAACGTATAGAGAGTTGTATGTGTGTGTGAAGAAAGGGGTAAATGACGAGAATAATGAAAGTTATGTTGAATGGTGTTGGTTCAGTGGATAAGGATGAGTGTATAGTCGTTGTTTAAGCGATGTATAGTGGTGAGTGTGGGTGGGAACCGACCGGCTGGGAACCGAAGAAAAAGTGGATTAGTCAGTAAGATGATGTCTGAAGGAGAGGAAATGTGAGTTTGGTAGAGGCGGAAGAATAAAAGGTGCATGATAGAGAGAATGGGGGTTTTGATGGGGCATGGTGTGGCCCACCTGGCCAGGGATGAACCCTTACCATTGACGATTTACCAATTAGTGAGGGTACGTCGCTGTCCCATGATCTCTTAGGGTGGATTTTTCGTCTGTGACGAGTTCTCACTACTTAATGGTACAGAGGGGCGGTAAGGCTGGGCTTTCTTTTCGACGTTTGTCTTTGCTTTCCTACTGCTTTTCTTTTTCCGATGCTTGTTACAGCACCTTACCCCCAATTCTGGGCAAGATGAAGGTGAAGGAACAGAAAGAAAGAAAGAAGAAGGCCCTATATATATATATATATATATATATATATAAAATAAAAAAAAAAAAAAAAAAATAAAAAAAAAAAAAAAAAAAAAAAAAAATAAAAATATAAAAATAAATATAAAATAAATAATAAAATAAATAAATTAAAATTTATATATATATAATAAATTAATTAAAATAAATTAAATATATATATTATATATATTATATATATATATATGATATGGACAGACGCTAATATGAAAATGTAGTTATTTTTTTTTGTTACTAATACATAAATAAAGAAATGTATACGATTGAAATATACAATTTTCTAGTTAGCTTTCATGTTCATATAACTTTGTAATTGATATTGAAGTTTCTTTTTACTTTTTCAATAATATACTTACCAAAAAATTTTGTTATTCAATACTCACTTTTTTTAATTATATTATATTATTCATGTAGTTGGCACTTTCGAAGTTAGTATGTAAGGGTAGAATTTTATTTTAAAATATATGTATAGGTTTGTGAATAGATTTGGAAATCTTTCAATTTGTAATATATTATTGTTATAATTTAATTATTATTTTAATATATTTATTACATGAAAGTAAGTAAATAGTAAAATTAAAAAGTATCTTTGAGTTATTATTATTATTTTTAAAACGATATCTTATGTTGCGTGGAAAATCCAAGTCTGTAATAATTTTTCAGGAGAAAGAAAATAATTGCAATAGTAAAATTTATTTAGCTTTGCTTTAGTGCAATATATATTTAAACCTTTTAATATTTATGGAGTTATAGTTCTACTTTATTACTTAGTAGTATTTCTCCTGCCAAGCAATCTTACCAACACTGGAAAATATTCTGCAAATTGTTCTCTAATATTTTTGGCTTCATTACTTGATCCGTTGATTTTCA
Organism: Trachelipus rathkii; assembly: GCA_015478945.1. Taxonomy (NCBI): domain Eukaryota; kingdom Metazoa; phylum Arthropoda; class Malacostraca; order Isopoda; family Trachelipodidae; genus Trachelipus; species Trachelipus rathkii. The sequence continues at coordinate 61,784 of JABUQX010059160.1, read as the reverse complement.
AAGTCTTGGAAACGATTTTTCAATGTTTGTAAGTACTTGGAATTTAGAAATTACCAAAGTATAAATATTATGTGTAAAATATCAACTTTAAAAACTGCTTAAAAGTATTGAAAGCATACAATCGATATTAATTTTTATTATCTTAAATTATACCATAACTGATTATTATGAAGAAGGAAATTGTTACTCAAATACAGCTAATAATAAAACTTAGTTTGCAGTTATTGCTCTTACAATTTTTTTTAACTCCGAACTTATACAAGTTCGTTCTTGGGGGAAAAATAGCACTTTCAGAAAATCTCTTGAAATTATTTTATCAAATTCTTTTAAAATTTTGTATTTGTATTTAAAAACTGTTGCAACATTCAATGAAAGACATAAAATTACATTTACGGAGTCCACTAAAATGTTGATTGGAGCAGTGCATACTTCTAGAATAATGTTGGATATCAGTTGAGATGAAATACTGAATGAATAATGTAGGCTTTTGAAACTATCGCCTGTTGCAAGAACCTTGGTGTCATGGCTAAACGTTAGTTTTTTTCCATCTGGTATCCTCTTTTTAATATCAGATGACTTTCTGAAGTAGGTATTCAAAATCTTAAGGAGACATCCTGCAGAAGTTTTCAAAATGACCAGAAGGTTCATTTATCAAATTGGCCAACAAATGTGTGCCATTGTATCTGAAAAAGTAGATCCAAAAGAGATTATTTTAATAGTGTCAGATTTGCCAAACAGCTACCCAATGAATAAATTCGAAAATATCTTCATCTCTCTCTCTCTCCTCATCGCTCTCTGTCTCTCTTCTCTCTCTCTCTCTCTCTCTCTTCTCTCTCTCTCATCTTCTCACTACTCTCTCTCTCTCTCTCTCATTCTCCATCCCTCTCTCTCTCTCTATATATAATATATTATATAGATTATTATATATATAATAATATAATAATATAATATATATTATATATAGTATATTATATATATATTAATATATATATATATATATAATTTATATAGCTATGGTAGAATATATAATAATAACAATATAGATCAATAATAATAAATATAATATTAATAATTATTATAATATAAATAAAATATATATATATATTGAATATATATAATATCTATAATATATATTAAGATATATATAATACTATATATAATATATATATATAATTTATATATATATATATGTAGTAAGGAAATGTGTGATCAAATGAATCGAATCAACAAATGTGTTGCAAGAGGCGCCAAAGCTTTTTACATGCTCAAACACCGCAAATTCCTTAAAAACAATCCCACGATGTAAGCCATGACGCACCCTAAGAAATACCTAAATTTCTACAAACAAACCTTACATAGTAACATATCCAATAAGACACACATCTCCTCAATTACCCTTGTTCCTAAGACTCAAAGTTCTGTAACTTCACTCCAAGGTTGTGGCTCTCTCTTGCAATTTCTTCCACAATTTCGTTTCAGAACGTTTTGCTATGCATTTTTTCTGTATGACGCAGAGCCAAGCGGGAAGCTTCCAAGTACTTTCCCAGCATTGCGAGCGCCATTAGCTCTGCTGAAATCGAATAGTATAGATCGGGTTTTGAAAGTGGCTCCAAAAGTGAGAATAAAACGGGGGCGTGAAACGGGGGGGTGAATTGTGTTTCGAAGCAGAGAATATACTTTCCCCAGTATTAATATTCCCTAAGCCTAGTATATATATTAATATACCTATGTATATACTGTGATATATATATATATATATATATATATATATATATATATATATATATATATATATATATATAATATATATATAATAATATATACTATATATATAATATAGTATATATATATTATATACTTATATATATATATATATATATATATATATTATAATATATATTATATATGGATTGTATATATACTCTATTCATAATTTTAAGTATTTTACTACAATGGGCATTTTATGAATACAGGTAAATTTTTAAAGAATACTAAAGTGTATTCCGCTGTGGGATGAGTTTTCTCGGCAGTCTTTAAAAAGAGGAGTTTGGAGGTAATTAGTGCCTTAATAAATGATTTTTATTTTCAGCAGTTAGATTAATTAAGTGTCGTTAATAAACATTTTTTGCATGAAAATTATTGTCCAAAAATTTCCTGTATGATGTCATGATTTTTATTGAATTTATATTTAGAGCTAATTTTGTTCCTGAACATATTATTTTACTCGAAAGTTTTCATATATTCTTCGCTCATGGTGCCATAAATTTGCAATTGAATATAAAAGTGAATTTTAATGTATAATTAATGTTGTCATGAATATATTATTTTTATTTTATCTTGATAATTAATAATATGTACATCATTATTTATTATTATCTAACTGTTAAATTTGGATCATGTAATTATCAATAATTCATTGCTCCTTAGGTTGTTTTGATGGGCCTAGTCTGCTGTGACTAGGTTGCTTATGACGAGTTGTTGTAACGTCAAAAAGGGCTTTTGTTTGTAGTGAGGTGCTAATACACACCTATAATAAAAAGAGTGGAAACAACATGGTTTTGACTCATTAATCCCAACACGGTGTTGTGTCAGCGAGAGCAGGCAGCGGATCCAACACCACATACTGGCGAACCTAGCCATTGGATGAAGAACGTGGAACTTCAAACAGTCAGATGTTGCAAACAGCCATCCAAACAAAGCCCATACAACCTCCACTCCACCGAGAAACACAGCACTAAGCCAGGAGGCTTTTCAAAGTAAGAATTTTTAATTAAAATTAAAAATATTTTTATTAAAATTTTATGGGAAAAGTTTCCCAATCTCCAGCCAGTCTATGTAGAAGCAGTCGAGAAGGAAGTTTTTCTCGCGGAAGCAGCCGAATAGAGAGGAAAAGTTTCTCTCGCCGACTCGCCGAAGCCAGTGAAAAGAGGAGGCCGTTGCCTCTCACAGGCTCAGCCAGCAGCAGAGAGGAAAGCCTCTCTAAAAGACTCAACAGCTCAGAGAGGAAGTTCTGAGTCAAGTCGGAGAAAAGAGTTCTCCACAAAAGCAAAGAAAAACTTACCCCCGCCCTGAGCCCCCAAAAAAAAAAAAAATACAAGGTTGCAACACTGAATTACAAATATAAATATCGCTATTATTATTATTATTTAGTAATTGATGAATATTTTGTGCATGCAAATTTGATATAAAAATTTAGTTTGGCAATATAATTTAGGTTTACATTTCATTGTAGAAGAGGTTTATTTTTTATTTTTTATTTTTTATTTTCGTGGATGGCCATTCAAAGGTATAATTTTAGAGGTTAATTTTATATTTTTATATATTTCGTAAGCGTGCCATATTTTTATGAGTAATAAAAATAAGCGTATTTTAAGAAATGTGTTAATTTCCAATTTTGATTACAATTCGTAAAATCATTATTGGCTTTCCCAAAACTTTATTTACTCTCCTTCTAACACCTTTTCTCTTTAAATTAACATTCAGTAAACTTTAGCAAGATACTAATACTTAACCAATATATATATTGAATATATGTGTGGGTAGAAGGGTATAAGAAAGAGAGAGGGAAGGAGAGCATAGCAAGTAAGAGAGAAAGAGAGAGGGAAAGAGAGCATAACACGTAGACAGTCTGGCACCAAACCAATTGCACAACATACGCACGCACCCGCTCACACTTGCACGAATGCAGGCAACGCCGCCAAGGTCAAGCGTTACGAAAGGGGAAGAGGCATAGAAGAAAAAAGAATTATAGATATATATATATATATTTTTTTTTATTTTTTTTATAGGATATAGTTTTAACCTAGAATTAATAGGGAAACGAGTATATATATATATATATATAAATATATAGTGAGACTATATATTTACAAGTAAAACTACAGAGATATATTAAGAGAGAAAAAAGTGTCTTTCTCTTTTTTAAGATCTCATATATATATATATATATATATATATAATATATATATATAATAAATATAGATATATATATATATATATATATATATATATATATATATATATATATATATATATATATATATATATATATATATATATATATATATATATATATGATATATATATATATATATATTATATATATATATTTTTTTATATATATTAATATATAATATATATATATATATTATGATTATTATATATATATATATATGATATATATATATATATTATATATATATATATTATATATATATATATATATATATATATATATATAGGTATATATATATGCGAGATATATATATATATACAGTCGATTGAGACTAAAGTGTCTCTTATTTTTTTTTATAATTAAGAAGCGTTTCTTTTTATAAAGTTTTAAAACCATATCGAGAAGCTCATATAGCTTATGTGTTTTTTTTTGTTTGTGATTAGTATTTAAGCCAATTTTGCTAATTTTAAGAAGCGTAATAATAATTAGACAGTGGTTTTGTTGTTGGCGTTTTAACGTTAAGTACTTCATTAGCGATAGTTTTTCTTGTTGTTTCTGAAAGAATTTGTTTGTCCTTTGAGAGAGAATGGCAACGAAACCCATTTCCGATGACGAAGAGGTGATTAGAAATAGAGAAGAGAATAAAGGGGATTTTGAAGATGATAAGGAGGAAGAAGAAGCCGAACTGATTCGGAGGCAAAGGCAAGATGAATCAGTGAGGGATAAGCCGAGGGGGCAGCTCCCCCCAGGAGAGGTACCCCCCAGACTCAGCTTAAAACCTAATCCCCAAGCGGAAGAGATTATCCGGAGAGACACTGCTCAGAGATTCTCATTGCAATCAGTTCTTTTAGACAACACAATGAACCCATCAACAAGGCAAGGTACAGAACCTAACACAACTCACCGAAAACCGCGAGTAAATTGGAGCGGTGATGGAAACTATTACGCCAGTAGGCCAGACAGGAATACATGGGAGAGCTCGATAAACTTCCCTATGACTCAGCCAAGTTTTGACAGCCGACCCTTCAACCCCAACCAGATTTGGGGGCAGAGCCCCGTTCCTGCTGGACACCCTAGGACGCAGCCACAGCCAGGGAACATCCCTTGGGGATGGTCTGGCGGAGATCAAGCACAGATGTATTCCTCCCCAGGGCCGAACAGTCAGGGTCAAGGCACCCATCAACCCCAGGAAGCAGGGTTAGGTTATAATACAGCATCTCAGTCCAACACAACTCCCTTATACCCGTCCACCCTTTTCAGTACGGCCTTTCCTGAGATTCCGGAAGATCTCAAGCTATTTGGTTTAAACCTGAAGACAAAGGTCTGGCAGGGCATTAGCTTCAACGAATACGTTTCGACTCTGCATGAAAGATTAGGCATGCTAGGCCCGTTAACTGAGAACCGAAAAATATCCTTCGCAAAGTCCATGATATCTTGCAAGCTCGAATCGGAGGCCAGGGACTATTTATTGAACGACCAATCTTTTTCTAGTTGTATAAAGTTAGAAGATTTTCTCCTACAGCTAAGGATCTTCTTACAACCGGACAGCAAAGACACGATTTTTGATCTTTTGCTACAATTTTGGACGTTACAGAGAGACAGCGAAAAGACATTTACTGCCTTTATTTTGGCTTTAAAAAACATACTATGGAAGTTTCAAGTGAAACTTTGCGAAATTGACGCAGCAGCAGGGTTTTCCTCCAAGCACGTAAATATCATGGTAACGACTAAGGTATTAGAGAGTATAAGAGAAAGGAGAGATGGCGAACGACTTAGAGAGAAGATTTTAAAAGCTTTTGATGCAAATATCAGCCTAGTTGAGCTGTTAGAAAAGTTTGCACAAGTCTCCAGAGGAGCTTTATTTAAAGTCAATCCGAAAAAACAGATAGAGCAGAAGACTGCCAGAGTGCTTTTGGCTAAAGACAAGCCAGCAGGCCAAAGAGCAAACGAGTATAGTAATTCTCTGAGGAGGTCGAGGAAGCCCTCCTACAGGCAGAAATCTGAAGAGAAAGGGAAGAAAGAAGCCAAGTCAGAATTTGTCTCCCGTAGAAACGGAGGTTTTTTTTCAAAGAATGACCGAAGAGGAGTTGAAGGAACAGGACTGGTGCTTCGATTGTGAATCGGTGGGACACTCAGGAAAAGCCTGCAAGTGGAACTCTCCATACTGCCGTTATTGTCGAAAGCCCCACCGAAGAAATCACCGCCCCTGTAAACAATGCCCCTTCTGGAGCCCTCTTAGTCGACGTAGATCACAATGTCGGTCATTCCTTTTAAAGCCGCTGAGGAAGTCTTTGAAACTCTGGTGTCCTGGAAAAAGCCGCCACAGAGAGGTCAGGCGAATTCCCTCGAAGAAGTTATTAAAGCGGTAGAGCTACTACGCCAGGAAAATGTACCCGAGGACAGACTCGAGCGAAGGAGAAGAAGAAGATGAAGAAGGCAATATCTACGGCAGACGAACCTTGGTAGTCAAGGTGGTGAAAGGAGTCTGGCAACACACCAAGCAAGTTCTAGTATCCGACCTTTGTAATTTAGCAAATAAAGTCGAAGAAGGTTTCCCCGGCTGGGTAAAATAGTTACCAGGGCGCCCGGATCCTTCTCTAGATAAGCAACAGTGTTTAAGTTTAAGAGCTAGGTAGCGATGCCTAGAGTATGAGTAAATAAGCCCAAGGCGCTTAAGAATTTTATAAGAAATTAACAATAAAAGTTGTTTAATTTCGAGCCAATTTAGCTCTGACCAGTTTTCGTCCGCTAACCACTTTTTCGTATCTCAACCTACAAGGAAAAGGAAGATGACAAGTTATAGAGAGAGCTACGCATGATAACTTAACCGGTGCGCTTAGAGTAGATAAGCACACCAATTTTTTTTTTTAACAATAATTTTGTTTATTTTTAAGGTCCATTTTTGCCATCAGCATGCGCAAAGCGCACATGTCTGCAAATCAATTTTTTCCAAGTTAATCTATAGAAAAAGGGAGAATGGACCGGATGGATTATATTGCCTAGGCGTAAAAGTAACCTAAGCAATCAGGTAGAGGAGCGAAGTCTCAAGAAGTATCTAGGGTGACAGTACCTAGGGGAAAAACAAGGTTTAAAAGTGCAATCCGAGCTGGAGAACGCACATAGCACAAGCAAGAAACGCCTTAGTGGCACTTACTCAGTCGCGATAAAGTAAAAGGAGATAGTCACATCACTACCTATATATATATGCAGTTATATCATATATCCTATATTATATATATATATATAATATAATATATATATATATATATATATATAATATTATATATATATATAATATAGATAATATATACTATATATAATATTATATATATATATATATATAGTATATATATATACGTATAGGTATAATAGATTTAATTCATGGGTTGGTTAAATGTTATTGTCCCTGAAAGACTGAAGATGGTTCATCTCTCTGTCGGATGAGTAAATTACCACACTCAAAGGTTGGGTCCTTTTGAGGGAAGTTACTTGGATTGGGTGAAAAATATTCCCCGGTATTGCCCCTCCGAAGCCCTGTACCGAGTTTTGTCTTTGGATATTTAGGCGGAAAGCCGTAACATTTACCATGATTTTTATCTGTTAAAGAAGTTTTTTTTTAAATAAGAGTTTAAAATAGCAGAAATTGGAGACTCATAAAGTTGAGATAGTTTTCCGAAAGAAAGATTAAAAAGATATAAAGATATCTTTTGTAGCAGTGATTTTAACGTCCAGACGGATGTATTCCATGACAATATTTTTAATTAATTTAAAAATGTGTCTTGTTTTTTTTTATTAGACTAAGTATGTACACATAGATTCGTGCATGTTTGTGTATACCCGTACGCACACCTGAGCGTTATTGTTTCGATCACCTGATCATCAAGGTCGTCGAATACACGCATGAATGAACAGTGAATTTCGGTCATATGATTGTAGATTGACCTTGAAAGAATTGGACGAATAAGGCGCAAGAGAATAGAAGAAGGAGGAGGAAAGAAGTGAATTGGCCTGTTCGTCACTTGTTAAAAGATTGCGGTTGTATAGTTTTTTTAGTATAATTTCATTAATTTCATAGTTTTGCTTTATATAGTTCAGCTAGTTTTGATACTTAGTTTTTTATTTCTTGTAATTGTACAGAAGCGCTACATCAATTAATGCTAGCTCCATTATTCTTTAACAAATTAGTTCTTTTATAACCTTAGGATAATGGAGTTTACGTTGGAATGCTTTAGCCACCCAGCTATAAAACCGCTTGTGTTTTGGAGTCGAATGTTTGGCTTTATTAACCAATAACCGTAATGTTATCCACTTTGTTTTAATAATTGAAAAGCTTTTATGTTTGAATCTTGCATCGATTTCGATTCTGGCGGGGACCAGTTATTTGTTAGAAAATAACCATACTTTTAAAGCTAGAATACTTCTTGGTAAAGTTAACATAGTCTTAGTAAGCACTAATTTTCTTTTAAGTAGTTGGTATCTAGCGATATTAACATATTAACCTTGCTTTAAAACTGCATGACAAACTTTAAAATGAGGAAAAGCACTCTTGAAAAATAAGCAAAACCAGCTCGCGCTCACGAAATATTGCGCGTCAAATAATGAATATAGTGATGCACCGCCATCCGACACTAATATGCGAACTTTGTCTCCAGTTACGTTCTACTTGGAGACAAAAACAAATAAACTACACATAGACAGCCCTGTACAGCAAATACCAGGTTATCCTGACTTCCATCTTTGCTCGTATAACCTCAGCCACATTTCCATTTAGAGATGCGAGTACTACCATCTCAAGGATGGTCAAGTGTGTTGTTTACTTTGGACATACTGCACACATATGTTGATTGAACAAATCTTTTGGCAAAGATTATTTCTACGAGAGGGGGGTCCTTTGTAGTAAGTAAATTTGTGTGTCAAATGAATCGAATCAACAAATGTGTTGCAAGAGGCGCCAAAGCTTTTTACATGCTCAAACACCGCAAATTCCTTAAAAACAATCCCACGATGTAAGCCATGACGCACCCTAAGAAATACCTAAATTTCTACAAACAAACCTTACATAGTAACATATCCAATAAGACACACATCTCCTCAATTACCCTTGTTCCTAAGACTCAAAGTTCTGTAACTTCACTCCAAGGTTGTGGCTCTCTCTTGCAATTTCTTCCACAATTTCGTTTCAGAACGTTTTGCTATGCATTTTTTCTGTATGACGCAGAGCCAAGCGGGAAGCTTCCAAGTACTTTCCCAGCATTGCGAGCGCCATTAGCTCTGCTGAAATCGAATAGTATAGATCGGGTTTTGAAAGTGGCTCCAAAAGTGAGAATAAAACGGGGGCGTGAAACGGGGGTGTGAATTGTGTTTCGAAGCAGAGAATATACTTTCCCCAGTATTAATATTCCCTAAGCCTAGTATATATATTAATATACCTATATATATACTGTGATATATATATATATATATATATATACTATATATATATATATATATGATTGTATATATATATATTATATTATATTTATAAATAATTTTAAAATTATATTATAATATATAATATATTTCTTGTATATAGTATATATATATATATATATATATATATATATATATATATATATATATATATATATATATATATATGATTGTATATATACTCTATTCATAATTTTAAGTATTTTTTACTACAATGTGCATTTTTTATAATACAGGTAAATTTTTAAAGAATACCTAAAGTGTATTCCGCTGTGGTATGAGTTTTCTCGGCAGTCTTTAAAAAGAAGGAGTTTGGAGGTAGATTAGTGCCTTAATACAATTGATTTTTATTTTTCAGGCAGTTTAGATTAATTGAAGGCGTTAATAAACATTTATTGCATGAAAATTAGTGTCCAAAAAATTCCTGGCATGATGTCATATTTTTATGAATTGTATATTAGAGGCTAATTTTGTTCGCCTGAACATATTATTTTTACTCGAAAGTTTTTCATATATTCTCATCGCTCATGGTGCCCATAAAGTTACAATTGAATATAAAAGTGAGGGTTTTAATGTATATTAATGTTGTCATGAAATATATTATTTTATTTTATCTGATAATTAATAATATGTACATCATTATTTATTATTACTAACTGTTAAATTTGGATCATGTAATTATCAATAATTCATTGCTCCTTAGGTTGTTTTGATGGGCCTAGTCTGCTGTGACTAGGTTGCTTATGACGAGTTGTTGTAACGTCAAAAAGGGCTTTTGTTTGTAGTGAGGTGCTAATACACACCTATAATAAAAAGAGTGGAAACAACATGGTTTTGACTCATTAATCCCAACACGGTGTTGTGTCAGCGAGAGCAGGCAGCGGATCCAACACCACATACTGGCGAACCTAGCCATTGGATGAAGAACGTGGAACTTCAAACAGTCAGATGTTGCAAACAGCCATCCAAACAAAGCCCATACATATATTATAGATAAATGATATATATATATATATATATTAATATTATATATATATATATATATATATATAGTATATATATTATATATATTATATATTATATATATATTATATATATATATATTATATAGTATATATAGATTATATATAATATATATATATATATATATAATATAAATTTATATATATAATATATATATATATATATATATATAATATATATATATATATATATATATATATATATATATATATATATATATAATATATATATATATATATATATATTATAGTTGTGGCGCGTCTGGTGGAAGGGGCTGCGACCACCACTGACGAGTCCAAAAGCAGCCCCCCGGGACCGAAACGCCAGATTCATCGCGAACAATGCGTCACTCTCTTCAACATTCATCTAGGTCTTCAGCTAATTGAAGGGTGGTCTCAAGTCAACTTACTGACACCTTCATAGTTGGTGACCACCGGAGTGACCAGTGCCACTGGAGTGGCACAACGAACACCAGCCAGCATCCCATCTTCTCTCAAAGTTGTTCGCCGTGGTAAGACAATTTTCGTTGGAGAGTTTGTTTACCACAGATTCGTTCAACGCCATTACATTCAATTTCAAGTTCTTCTGCTGGCGCTGCTCTGTTCGGTCATCTTGTAACCGCTTGTACTGTGCTTCTCACTGCAGGTGCAGACCAAACTGTAGTAGAGTACAGAGTGGTCGGTGGAAGCCTTCTCAGTGACCTTATTGTGTGCACACCTGGCTCTCATCTGACAGGCTGACCAACGTCCTTCCAGGTGCGCAGAGGGGGTGTGCTCGCGGTATTGTCACTGGGGGGAGTTCCTTGTGGCGTCTGGTGGAAGGGGGCCTGCGACCACCACTGACGAGTCCAAAGCAGCCCCCCGGGACGAAACGCCAAATTCATCGCGACAATGCTCACTCTCTTCAAACATCATCTAGTCTTCAGCTATAATGAAGGTGGTTCTCAAGTCAACTTACTTACCACCCTTCATAATATATATATATATATATATAGTATATATAAATATATACATCTATATATATATATATTATATAAGATATATATATATATATATATATATATATATATATATATATATATATATATATATATATATATATATATATATATATATATATATATATATATATATAATATATATATATATATATATATATATTAAATAACATCTGAAAGCCTTAATTGATACAAATATACGATTTTTTTTTCATTTTTAAGTAAAAAAATATCCAACAAAAAAGAGCTACAGTTGTAAGCTCCGTATCCTACACAAATGATTTTCATTTTCCACTCCGAACTTCTGAAAACCAAATTTCGTTAAGTAAACGAATGTGTGTAGAGGTACGTTCGCCTTCGCAGGAGAAAACAAATGCAAAACGGCGAACGTTCTACGTTTAGTAGAGTTCGGCGAATTCACGCATGTGTGTGGCCGCCTTGATGCTCTATTGCCTTGAAATAATCGAAAAAAATCGATTACACCGTTCGTTCGATATATATTGGTTAACATTACTATATTAAGAACCAAGTTATATATATATATATATAAATTATATAAAATATATGAAATTATTTATAAATATAGATAAATATAAAAAAAATAAATATATATAATATATATATATATATATATATATATATATATATATATATATATATATATATATATATATATATATATATATTATATATATATATATATATATATATATATATATAGTCAAAAACAAATTATTTATTATTTATTTATTTTTTTGGCGTACCCCCAAGTATCACTTTACGTACCCCTTGGGGTACGCGTACCCCACTTTGGAGACCACTGATCTAATGCACCTAAAAAGACTAACTGATTGATATGCTCGGAAGTCAATCATTCCTTTCATTTGAGCCACATTGTTTTAAAATGATACTGTTCGCTTCTGACGAGATGAGTCGCGATTTACGAGTAAGATATTTCATTGCTAACAAACATAGCAGGGAAAGCACTTTTACTATCATTCCAAAATTTTATTGGGTCGCAGTATCCATTTGATCACTGAATAACTAAATAGTGATTAGTGAATACTCAGAACACAATTTGACTATGTGGTATGTGCCATGTCGATCCCCTCCCTCTCCCTATTTTTGGTTCCCGAAAAGACGAAAAATCTAAAACCCCAATTTTTCGGTTTATTTTATACACGACATTGGGAGACGAACGAAGAACGAAATATGGGGGGAAAAGAGAGTTTCGTCACTTCAGGGTGTCGGGAGAGGGGGATAAGATTTTATTTTTTTCCGGCCTTTAAAAAATTTTTTTTTGAAAAGAAAGGTATTTTCTTTAGATATTATGAAAAAATATAGAAATATCGATATATCGCCTAAGAAAATATCGCCCAAAAAATATCAATATATCGAGCCAAAAATATCGATATTTCGATATATCGATATTTTTTGGCCATCCATAGTCAGTTGGGCGGGTTGTCATCTTTCAAGGGGTTTCTGTTGGGAATAGGATCAGGGGGGTCTTGCAGACTTCGCTATCTGTGTTTGGCTGGTGGGAGGGACTTCGAGGTTGTTTTGCTCATTCTAGGTTTTCAACACCTTGCAATGCCGGGAGATCCATGCAGTTTTTAGTATTTCTTTGGAGCTTACATTGATCACTTTTTCTGGTGAGGCCAGGAGTTAGGGGGACCCGAGAGGTCCCCAGGAAGCCCTATACCCCATCAAGGGTAATTGTTTAGTATTGGTGACTTGAGTTCACGTACATAGTATATATATTAAAATTATAAACATTTCATTTACAAAAATGGTTTTAAAAAATTATTTGAAGTTTTTTTTACGCATTTGAGTTTATTTTGAGATATTGTCACTAAAAATATTAATATTATCGCTCTGAAAATCATAACTGTTGAAGAATATTGTTTATTCTATGAAAAATTATATTTTGAATTTTGAATATTTTATTTTGGCTACTATGCCAGTAGAAAGAATTCTGGCAACATGGCCGATTTATAAAATGTATCATAGTCTTGTTTATTATTATAAGAACATGAGAACATAAGAAATATATAGACAGTAAGAAGCCACATGGGCCTATCGAGACTGTCCCAGTCAACCCACCAACCAAACATGCTCTCCTGCAAATCCACAAAGCACCCAGGGCTTGTCCAATTTCCGTGTACAAATCCACCAATTTGGCTTAGTCAAAAAAAAAATGATACATGTTACCCAAACCATCCACATGCCTTAATAACTAAGTTATGGTCACACATGCAGTAGCTATAACATTACTAACTACTATAACTAGAAACCAGCCAATTTGGCTTCGTCTAAATATACTATGTGATACCCAACCCATCCATATACCTATCCAACCCTTTCTTAAATGTTGCAATTGAGTCACTCGACAACCTCCTGTGGCAAATCATTCCAAAATTTAACAACCCTATTGCTGAATGTATACTTTCTTATATCAAGATGGCATGCTTTCTTCTTAATTTTCTTGTTATGCCCCTGGTCTCCCGTCCATGCTCTACTATGAAGAATTTATTGGTCTCTGTATTATCAATAGATGTAAAAATTTTGTAGACTTGTATCATGTCCCCTCTGAGAAATCGCCTTTCTACAGAAAACATTCCTAACTCCTTCAGCCTCTCCTCGTAGCTCTTACCCTCTAACCCAGAAATCATCTTTGTTGCTCTACGTTGCACTCTCTCTAGCATATCTAAGTCTTTCTTTAAGTAAGGGGCCCAAACTTGTGCACAATACTCTATTATTGGCCTAACATAGCTATTATATAGTTTACTTATTACTTCCTTGCTCTTGTAAACAACATTGCGATTTATTATGCCCAGCATCTTATTAGCTTTATTTCTAGCTTCCAAACACTGATTAGCTACTTTCAAATTACTGCTTATAATCACACCTAAATCTTTTTCCTGGTCCACAGACTCAAGCCCAATCCCCATTCATATCATAGTTAAAACTTTTATTTGAGTAACACAGGTGAAGAATAGAACCTTACACTTTTTACTAGTAAAATTCATTTGCCACTTATCTGCCCACCCAAGAAGTTTATCAAGATCATTTTGAATCTTTATACATCCCTCACTATTCCTAACTGAGGTGGCCACTTTGGTATCTGTGATTCTTGTTAAACACACGCTCATGTATTTTATAGGGTAAAGTTTCTAGTAAAATATCCATTTATTCTGATGTTTCATTATTCTTATGTAGGTTGTTACCAGTAGAGAAACGATCTAACTTGAACATGGGTAGCTGAGAGTAGTTTGGGTAATTGTTACCCAGAGGGTTGTCACCCCGATTTTTATGAAAATCACAGGACATACTTAAAAAAATAATTAAAGAATAGTTGAAAAACGAAATCGTGCGCACTCCTTAGGAAACAAAGTTACAAGCTCTCAAAGTTTTTAAAAAACCCCATATGATTTGTTATTAAAAAAAACCAGAACATTTTTTTTTTTGAAAATCACAGGAAATACTCTAAAAAAATAATAATGAAGAATAGTGAAAACGAAAATTGGCAGTCTCTTATAGGAAAAAAAGTTACAGCCTCTGAAAGTTTAAATTTTCCATAGACTTTCTTATAATAAAAATTAGTGTGCCTCGTGCTCGTTTTAGGGCCATCCGTTCAGGTTATGATAAGATTGTTAATTCTACATAGATTTTCTCGGTGTATATACCTAGCAAAACTTTATCATAACCTAACTTAGAGGGCCTGAAATGAGACCTAACCTGGATCGAATCAATATTAAAAGTTCATTGGGATTTTTAACAACTTGAGAGGCTGTAACTTTTTTCCTAAAGAGAGCGACAATTTTCGTTTTCACTATTCATCCATTATTATTTTTTTAGAGTATATCCTGTGATTTTCATAAAAATCGGGGGTGACAACCCTCTGGGTAACAATTACTGTAGTTTGTAACAAGCCTAATTTGATATGTGAAACAAAATGAAAAGTGAAACAGAAAATGGAAAATAGGCCTAGATAAACCCTATAGTAAAACTAAGAAATAGAATTAGAAGAAAGCCGTATATATAGTTAGGTAATTGTTACCCAGAGGGTTGGTTCACCTCCGATTTTTATGAAATCACAGGATATTACTCTAAAAAAATAAATAATAAATAGGGTGAAAACGAAAATTGTCGCGTCTCTTTAAAAAAAAAGTGTACAGCGTTGCAAATATGTTAAAACTCCCATAGGCTTTTCTTATAGTAGGCCGCCATGTTTCCGCACACTGTGAAATAGGTGACATAGAAAGCTCAAGAATTTTTTTAAAAAATATTTGTTTCCATGTATATAATAGTATATATATATGTATATATTATATATAATATATATATATATTATATATATATATATATATAATATATATATATATATATTATATATTATATAGCTATATTATATATATATATATATATATATATTATATAGTATATATATGATATATATATATATATGGTAATGTCTAGAACGTGTGTCGCACTACGAAAACGATACTAATCATTTTGGAAAATATGACGAATGCATTTTTGAAAATTTTTTTTTTTATTAAATATAGTGAAAAAAAAGTAAAAAGAATTGTATAATATTTTTTTGTCACTTCACACTAACGGGAACAAAAATTAGGCTATTGGCAATTGTATGTCCTTTTAAATTTGACTTATGTAACTAAAGTTTTTAAAGCATAATTAGGTGAAATTTGGTTAAAGCCAAACAATCTATCGGGCAAAACTACAATAGCTACAGGGAAAAGGAATTCATTGCTGGAATGCTGGTTCAATTTTAGGGGGGAAAATGTAAAAAAAAAAAAAAAAAAAAAATATATATACTATATTATATATTATATATATATATATATTATATATATAATATATATATATATATATATATAATATATATAATATATATATATATATAATATATATATATATATATCTTCAAACTGGAATAGCTACAGCGAAAAAGGAATACATTTTTGGAATCCTGGTAAAATTTTGAATAGTTAGGAAATGTAAAAAAAAAAAAATTTTTAAAATAAAAATTGAATGTTATAATTATAGTAATATGATTAGAGAGCCTAATTAGAGACCTTTTTATACGTTACTCGTTTAAATAAATAGACTTTCTATTAAATTTGCTTTTTTTTTTTTACTTAAAGAATAACCCAAGGTATACGCACGATGGCAGGAGGGTCTGGGTCTCTCGGCCCTTTCCGGGAAACTACGAGGGTAGGACTAATTCCCCCCCTCGGGGAGGGTCTCCGGACCCCCGCTCTTTGGTAATTGGGTGTCGCGGGGGTTCTCCGCCCCTCCCCTATAGGGTATGGAAAACGTCCCCCCCTGGTGTTCCCCGTCGGCTGCGAGCCCCCTACATTGCATGTCATACAATTACAAATATATATATATATGTTATTCACCTGCCTCTAAAAAAAAAAAATAGCCAATATTTACTTTATTTATGTATTATTTTTTTTTTTTTTCATTCATAACTAAAATTTTACAGGGATTCCAAAAATGTATTCTTATAGCTGTTAGCTATTTTAGTTTTTGAGATGTTTTTTTTTGGGTTTTTTTTTTTTTTTTACAAGTTTCCCGTAATAAAATTTTTGCCAGGATTCCAACAATGTATTCTTTTCCCGTGTAGTATTGTATGTTGTTTGACGATATGTCGATCGATGATAGTTGTGGTCGTTAAACCAAATATCACCATATATTATTATATATATATATATATATATATAGATATATATATATATATATATAATATATATATAATTATATATATATATATATATATATATATATATAGGTTAAAATGCCTTAATCGTTTGAGCTTCGATATTCGATATATTGAACTATATCGATATATCGAGTATTGGATATATCAATATAATTGATATTATATATATATAATATATATATATTATATATATATATTATATATATGAATATATATATATATATATATATATATATATATATATATATATTATAGTAGTTAGTGTCTAAAGGTGACATCATGTAACTACGAGAACAACAGCACCCCCATTACAGTAAGGCATACACATTGTTGCATATGCATGGCACAGAAAAAAAAAGACTTTGACCGCAAAAAAATAGGGCGCCCGAGTGTTAGGGGTGTTTAAAAACGAATACCCACGGGTAGACCACCCCGATGTCAGGAGTCGGCTCTCGGCCCTTAGGTGACTACGGAGGGTAACTAAATTCCCCCCTCCGGGATGTCTCCGGGAAACCCCCTCTCTTTGGTCTTTGGGTGTCGCGGGGGTTCCTCGACCATCCCCTCCGGGGTATGAAACATCCCCTCCTTCGTCCCCATCGGCTCGAGCCCCCTAAAAACGGTAAACTCATTTTTAGGGGGCTCGAGCCGAGCCCCTATATGGCCCATGAATATATATATATATATATAATATATATATATATATATTATATATATATATATATATATATATATATATATATAGATATAGTATATATATATATATATATATATAAAATTAGTAGTGATTTACTTTGCCATAGTTAGTTTGAATCTTTCTTCATTAGAATATAAAAAAATTTGTAACCTTATTTTCCTTAAAAATTTTGCCATATATTATTTACCTACTTTATCTAGGAATTAGGAACATTAGGAATTATAGAGACAGTAAAAAAGCCACATGGGCTATCGAGGGACTTTTGCCCACGTCAACCCACTTACCCAAAATGGCTCATGAAAATCACAACAGCACCCTAGGGCTTGTCAATTTGTTTGTAACTACAAATTCTCCCAAATTGGCTTAGTCAAAACTAAATATAATAAATATGATACCCAAAACCATCCACATGCATTAATACTAAGTTATGTCACACATGCCATCTAACAATAACTGCTATAACTAAAACCCGCCAATTTGGCTTCGTCAATATATTATATGAACCCAACCCATCCATAAACGAATCTAACTGTTTCTTAAATGTTGCATCGAGTCACACTCAAACAACCTCCTCTGGCAGACTATTCCAAAATTTAACAACCCTATTACTGAATGCATGCTTACTTATATCAAGATGGCATGCTTTCTTCTAATTTTCTTATTATGCCCCCTGGTCACCTGTCCATGTTTCTACTATGAAAAAATTTATTGGTCTCTTATATGTTATCAAATAGATGTAAATATTTTGTAGACTTTGTATCATTGTCCTCTTTGAGAAATCGCCTTTCTACAGAAAACATTCCTAACTCCTTTCAGCCTCTCCTCATAACTCTTACCTCAAAGCCAGAAATCATCCTTGTTGCTTTACTTTGCACTCTCCAGCATATCTATGTCTTTTCTTAAATAAGGGGCCCAAACTTGTGCACAATACTCTAATACTGCCTAACATAGCTATTAATACAGTTACTTATAACTTCCTTGCTTTGTAAACAACATTGCGATTTATTATGCCCAGCAACTTATTAGCTTTATTTCTAGGCTTCCAAACATTGATTAGCTACTTTCAAATTACTGCGTATAATCACACCTAAATCTTTTCTTGGTCCACAGACTCAAGCCACTCCCCATTCAGATCGTAGTTAAAACTTTTATTTGAGTAACCTAGTGAAGAACACCTTTTTACTATTAAAATTCATTTTGCCACTTATCTTGCCCGCCCAAGAAGTTTATTAGAATCGTTTTGTATCTTTATGCATCCTTCATTATTCCTAACTGAGGGGGCCACCTTAGTATCATCTGCAAACTTAGAAACCTTACATTTATAAGTCCCTGGTCTAAATCATTATATATATGAGGAAACAATAGTGGCCCAGCACTGAACCTGTGGGACACCACTCTTTTCACTAGTTCCCATGATGATTTATTCCCATTTAGGTGTACACACTGTTTTCTATTTTTGCAACACTCTTTAATCCAAACCAGGGGTGGGTGAGCACTCGCACCAATCGTGTATACCACCATGGATTGCAATAACATGTTGTCAAGTCAGCCTTATGGGGGGCGGGAACCTTATCAAAAGCTTTACTAAAGGTGCTAAATGTATACTCAATATCAAGTGGGATCTACTCTCGGTTCAAATTTGCAGTCGAGTGAATGGCTTATTCCATGATAAGTTCTAAAAGGTGGGTTTGTCTGAGCGATGGAGGCCGGTGACCGCGTGTCGGGAAAACATGTCTTGGGGAGATGAGCAGAATACCTTGGTCTATCTTCTAAATATTTCTCTATATGACCTTTCAGTTACTTTTCCAGAACCTTTTAACCAGAGATGTTAAGCTAAACTGGCCTATAATTTCCCAATCTTCCTTACTACCTTTTTTATAAATAGGCACAACATAAGCTGTTTTCCAGTCATCTGGTACCTCACCAAATGTTATAGATCGCTTAAAAATCAAATACAGTGCCTTTTTGCAATGCTTAACTACCCGTCTTTTCACGAATTTCTACCTATATACCACAGGGCCTGCAGCTTTACTTTGGATCAATATGATCTAATAAACGTTTAATATCTTTTACATCAAATTCAAATTCTGCAAGTCTATTTGTTTTACATGCATACAAGAACTATTAGCCTCCAAAAACTTTTATCTAATCTTTCCTCTGTAAACACTGAAGCAAAAATAAGCATTGAAAATGTTGACCAACTCCTTATCAGAACTCACTAAATTTCATCAATTTTTAATTGGACCAATTGTCCTAGTCTTACGTTTGAAATTTAGAAAAGCTAAAAAACTTCTTCAGGTTCTTATTAACTATTCCTGCTAAATTGAATTTCTGGCTTCTCTCTTTGCCTTCTTATGACTGGTTAAGTTCAATTTCTATTTTCCTATAATTTTCTAAATCATCTCCCCTATTAAATCATTAGAATATTTTTTTAAACATCTACGCTTTCATTAATTTTCTCTCTTAGCTCTCTATTCCACCAAAACAGGTTTTCTCTTCGCCACCCTAATGGCGTGTATCTTAAACATACTGACTGAATTATTCATCAAATATTGCTTAAAATGTTCCAAAATGATAAAACAGTTTTTGGTCTTTAAACTCTTTATCCCAGTCAGTTATGACTAAGCATGTCTCGAAATTTTGGTAAGATCGCCATTTCGGAAATCTATGATCTTTTCCTATAACTTGCAATTTGGGGGTCCGCTTCGAGATATCACATTTCATAGTTAAATCTAATTATATTAATGGTCACTAAGTCCTAAATTCTCCTTGACTCTAACTTCACCCACCATACTTTCATCATTAGTTAATATAAAGTCTAATAGTGCATCGTATCTTGTGGTCTTGGACCATCTGGTCAAAAAGTTATCTAGTAACAATTGATGAATGCAGAACTACGTACAGTCCAAATTAGTGACAAGAATCCAATGAATGCCAAGAAAAATTAAAATCACCCATAATGGACTATACTTTTCATTACTGTGGATGCTGTCCAATTCTTTCACAATTCAGCACTAATTCTGGACTCTGCCAGGAGGTCTATAAAATGCCCCTATTCTATATGATTTTATTGTATATAAGGATATCTTCCCACACTGTTCAATATCATGATTAATTTTAAGGTCATATTAGTACAGATTGAATATTGCTTTTTAACATTTAAAGCGCCACACCACCACCCTTCTTTTCTCTACGTTGGTATAAATAAAGTGAATATCCCTCTATTTCATACCTAAAAGGAGTCTCCATATAATTCTTCATTAAGCCCATGCCTCAGTTATGCAAATAATGTTTTCTAGGATTCTTCATTGTTATGGTATAACTAAATCAGCTCATCGTTTTTTATTTCGAAGGCTTGAGCATTTGTGTAAAAACATTTGATACTCGAAATGCTGTTATTTTTATTGCTATCATCATTATTTAAACCTGTAACAACCATTAGTTTATTTATCTCCCACTTGATTACAGTTACCATTGCTATTATTTGTATCTAGATTTGGCCCACCACCCCCAACTTTACTAGTTTTTTTGCTAAACAAGTCTCCAACTGGTACTGAAAAGCTTCAACAGCCTTGTTACGACTCAAGTGTGAGACTCCATCGGCTGCAAGGAATAGATCTTTATCCAGAAATTCTTCTCCTCAAATCCAAAAACCTAATATTTTTTGAAAAACATTAATTTCCTACCCTTTCTTTACACCTAAAGCCCTACTCCCCATTCCTGACCTGCACCTAACCTATGGTAAAATCCCAGAAATCATGCTACCTTTCTTCCACTAGCTTTCATCTTCTAAATCAATCTCCTATAATCTGCTATTAATTTCTTCTGACCTTCTATGCCCTATATCATTTGTACCCACATGCAAAATCACATCTGAGAATCAACATTTTTAGAATCAATCTCTCTATCTATCCGTTTATCCATCGATATCACTTCATTTCTGCACCTGCGATTTAACATACCTCAAATTCGTTTTTTTATTTCTTAGTTTGAAAAGTCCTATCTAGGTGTATCGTATCATAGAGTCTCAAATTAGCAATGTATTAGTCTTCCCTTTAGAAAACTCTGACATTATATTGGCCACTCTCTGATCTCCCATCTGGAAGACAGTCGAACCTGTTACTGCAGGTCAAAGGCTGACTGACTTTCGAGATTCTCATCTTTAAATCATTATTTCTAGTTTCTACAACTCTATATTCATTTGCATTACTTTTTAAATTTTATTTTTTAAACCCTACTTTATCCTTGTTCCCTTCATTCTTCCCTGCTATAGGTGAATTACTATTTCCTGTCTACTCCCCTATTCCGCTCCCTCCTTGCCTTCGACCATCCCTACTGAACTTTTTTCCTAACACTTCCCGCCTTTCTCAAACTCAAATACTTCTTCTTTCAATCCATTTATATTTTCACTCAGTCTTGCAATCTCCTTCCTTAACAACAACATTTCTCTTGCATTCAAATTCACAAGCAGGGGCAGCGATTCACCTAATTCACCTCTTACAGTCCCACAGATATCACACAGAGCATACATACTTTAAATTATTGATTAGGCTTACTAACCTGTACCTATTATTTTACCTAACTACAGTTTAAATATCACTAAAGCCTAAAAAGAAATAAACTACTCTCTTTAAAATAGGTTAAAAATTTAAACAATTTATTTAGCTTAGCCTAGGCCAGGGATATATAAAAGTTATAAGGTAGGCTTAACTGTAGTCTGTGACTGGAAAACCTAATTTAATTTAAATTATCACTAAATTAAAGTAACAATTAATAAAGACTGTATTTAAAATACAGAAGTCTATTAAGGGAATGCCAATAGTAGAACCCAGATGCTACTCAGAAAACGTTAAAACTCTTACCTATGTTGTAGCCTAGGTTTAGCTTATCAAATTAAATTATCACAAAATTAATATAACAATTGTTAATGACTGTAGTTATATACACAGCAGTAGTGTAATTAGAAACACAACACTAATTTGTTTACTAAATTCACTTTCAAATACACAAATTATATTAATAAAATTGGAGAGCAAAAATTAACACAACCTCACTCACTGGTGATAAAAGCGACATTGTAAAATGCAATGAAAATGCTTTAGGAAGGCTTTTAAAGGCCATTCTCATTATAAATATGTATTAAATGACATAAATTAATAATTTTTAAAGTCACTAAATAAATAAATAAATCTTTAAATTTAGGTTTGCACAGCACAAGCGATATCAACTTAATCCTACAAGGTCAAAATCCGAATAGACGATATTTTGTTTATTATCGCTGGATATCGATATATCGATAACTTTAAATATATCAATATATCAATGAATTCAAAAATATCGAATATCGAAACTCAGACGAAAGATTGAAATTAAGCCATAATATATATATATATATATATATATATAATATATATATATATATATATATATATATATTATATATATATATATATATATATATATATATATATATAAATATATAGTAATACTGTAGACAGCGACCCACACATTTTTGAGACCGAAAATTTTCTAAGTTCAAAAAATTTCTATGTTCTGAAAAGTTAAGTTAAGTTAGGTTTTTTTAAGAAAATTCTTTAGGGGCAAGCTTCTCATAATTCCTGAAGCTTGCCACTAAAGAATTTGTTTTTAAAAAACCTAACTTATTAACTTTAATCTTATCTGAACTTGAATTTTTTTTGAACAGAGAAAATTTTTCTGGTCGCAAAAATGTGTGGGTCCTGTTCTACAGTAATTACCAATATATTATAAAATATAGTATATATATATATATATATATAATATATATATTATATATATAATATATATATATATAATATATATATATATATATATATATAGCTATATATACTATGTCAGTGAAGCTCATTTTTCCGAAATATTAATTCTTCTATTTTTAGTTTTTATTTTACAAAAAAAAAAAAGGTAAAATTAAAATTTCTCAAAATATTTTGTTCTTTACTTTAATTTTTGTTGTGCGACATAACATTTCTAGACTTCAAACCTATTATATATATATATATATATATATATATATATATATATATATATATATAATATATATCTATATATTATATATATATATATATATATATATATATATATATATATATATATATATGATATATTAGTCGGCTCGGAAAGAGCATGAGAAATGGAATTAGGGAAAGCAGTATTGTCTTCATCTAATGAGTCCGCGTAGCTGACAATTTTTTCCCATGGAGTTCTACTAATGCCATCTACCTCTTGCATTTTTATGTATTCTCGCACACTCCGTTCAATATATGGGGGTAAACTGCAAAGAAAAGCAGTACGCAATGATTCATGCTGACGCATGTCTAACCCCTTATAAGCTCTGCGAGCTAGTCGCTCTAATCTGAGTGCGAACATTCTGATAGACTCACCATGATGTCGACGAACTGTATGGTACCTCTGAAGTTGATATGCTTCTTTCCGTTTTTCTTCACCCCGGTACCATTGAATTAAGGCATCTCGGACAGAGAAATAATTCCTATCATCCTTGACTAATAGTTGATATAACTGTAAGAAACTGCCCTCCAATTGACGACCTAAAAGCCGCAACCATTGTCTAGGGGCATTTGGGTAATGCAAGCTACAATATGCTTCAAAATCACCCAAATAGATCATGAAGTCTTGATCAGCCTCATACTTGTATTTACCCGGGTCTACAACTTTCAAGCGCTGACTGTTCTTGAGAAGTTGTGTCAGTAAGGCAACTGCTTCAGTAAGCATATCTAAATGATTTTTAATTTGCTGACCCGTATATAAAGGAAAATCTGGAGGATTTGATCTCTAAAATTTTGGTTAGGTTGAGACAGAGTCAGAGGCTGAGATTGAAAAGTAGGCTGTAACAATGGCCTATTTTGAGCAGACTGAGGTAAACCACCATAAGCATAGCCCAGGTTAGATTGAGCTAAGTTATGGGATTCAAGGTTAAGATTTGTGGTATAGCCACTTCCTTGTTGAGCCAAGGGAGGTTCTACCGATAATGGCCTTCTGACTGAAGGATCCACAGATTGAGCATGTTGAACATTAGAGGTTCCTAACTGAGTTGTTTGAGACTGAGTGTCTCTAATATCCTCTGGTTGTATAAGATGACCAGTATACCTATGTGAACCTAATGGTGGTTCTTTTATTCCATCATATCTGAAATCAGGCTGCGAAAAGTTAAGTTTACTAAGATGATCTAATTGAGCCAGAGAAGTGTCTGACATCAACTTATCTTTTTGTTCTTGATGAGCTAACTGCTCCTCTACAATCTTCATGTCCTTTTTAAATTTAGACAGAAGATCTTTTACCAATGTTGGGGGCAGTATTGAATCAGAAGGTGCCTTGGACAACTCCTGTATAATATCATCTCTATTTTCCGCGTCTATAAGCGTTTCTGATTCTGATCGTCGTGATTGACTGGAATATAAGTCATAGATACTATGTGCTGGGGCTCCGGATGCATTATCTACATCCATAGGCATTTCTACCTTTGGATCCTCTTCCGAATCTGATTCCAAATGTTTTTGCGATTCCGAGGTCCTGAACCAAAGACTTAGGTCCCTGTTCGGGCGCCAAATAAAATAAATGGGTACTATGTAGCGGGAAGTGATCATCCACAGAAAAGCGTCACTTCCCAGAAAATTGAGTCATAAGAAAAAGAGAGAACAATGAAAAAATAACTTGAAATTTAAATAAAAATCCAATTCACTACCTTAGATAAATACCTTCAAAGCGTCATTAATGGTATCCGAGTTGTGTTTTCGCTTGAAAGTAGCGTAGCTCTTATTTTTGTTCTTCCGGATAACTGATGGTAGATGCGGCTTTTCCTACCGGGAGGTAATTTCGTCTGGACCCAAGTATTAGCACAGATAACTGTGTAACCTTGGGGGTGAGTTATTCTCGCTGACACCAATTTAATTGGTACAGTAACACATTAACTCTCTCGTAGTCATTTATCAATTTATAAATCAAGGTATTGCAGATAGCTGAATAGGTTCAAAGAAAGATAATAAAAATGGTATAGGTTTAATAGAATAAGCGAATAAGCAAATATGCAATTAAGCAATTTTAGAAAAGCAAATTATATACATTAACCAACTGAATGTCAAAGAATTAAACTAAACTGGTTTGCACAGCGAAACTAAGGAATAACCAACCAACGAACATGAAAGTCGTAGAAGTGTGGATATTATGTAAGTACAATTAAACAATTTTTGGTAATAGTCCAATTTGAGGTAATGTTATCAGATATTGATTGTTTTTTCCGATAATCGTAAGTTATCGGATATCGTTGTTACCCATTATCCAAACTTTTAGTTTGTGTCGAACATTTTAAGAGTGATCATTTGGCTTCGGCTAAATTTATATGAAATATTTAAAATAATGAAATATTGTGTTTATATATACATATATATTAATATATATATAGGTATTTACAAGAAATTATGAAAAATTAAATAAAAAATATAAATATTTTGAATTGTCGCTAGAGTTGTTATATATTATAGATTATTTATTATATATTTTTAAATACCGTATATATATATATATATATATATATATATATAATAGTATATATAATATATTATATATATATATATATATAATATATAAATATATATATATAATTATATATATATATATTATATATTACCCCGGTGTAAAACGGGGCAATTCGGTCCAAAATCAGGGGTACTCAAAATGCTAAGGTTTATGGAGACTTTATTTTTTTTTTTTTTCAAAAAATTTTTTTTTATATGTTAATATTATCCTTTAGGAGTAGAATTAGTATAATTGTTATTTGTATATTTATATAGGATTAATGTGGAAGCGATAAGTAATAGCGTGATCCGAATTTGCCCCACCGATTTTGGGGGGCGGGGCAATTCGGTCCCACTTCAATAGTGAACCAAAGGAATCTAACCAGTTTAGCCAGTGTTTTATTGTGAATAAACTTGATGAGTCAGTTTTCATTTTTAAACATAATGGTATTCATTTTTAAACATAATGGTATTACAATATTATTTTAAGAAATTGGGTTCGAAAACGTAATAAAATGTTCGAGTTTGCGTTGTAGCGGAGAGAGGTGATTCACTCACGCTTGTGTTTTAATTCAAAGCAACCCAATACAGGGTAATTGATGGAAAAAAGGGTGGGAGATTAAATTAGCCCGTATGTGGTCGCCCCCTGCACAAGTGATCCCCTACTTCCTCACTTAATATTATTACGAGCAATGATTGGTGCTCCTATAATTATCTATGCCCAGATAGGAGCTTAGGATTTCGCCTCCCCAGAGTCGTTATGTCACAGGGACCACACTTTAAAGCGCACGGCAGCTGTTAATTGGCAACATTTATCTCTAATATATAACAGAGATAGATAGAAGGATGAGAGAGAGAATAAGAAGTTTTAAGAAATGGTGGATTAAACTAAATTTAAAGAACAAAGTATAAAGTTTATTTAAAGATTAATTGAGAATTAAAGTTTCTAGACAGTATATCATATTAATGGAACAATGACTGATTATATATGATAATACAATATACAAGGGACATTCACAACCGAGACCAAGCATATACAGGTTGATGATGGTTTATGAATGTCAAAAAAAAAACATATATTTTTAGACTAAATTTTATGTACAATAATTAAGGATAAGTAATTAAATGATAAATTCCGGTGACAATGATATCCCTACAATTAATAGCAATAAAACAACTACAATATACGATGAACATTCACGACCAAGATCAAACTATACAGATTGATTGTGGTTACTGAATGTTCTGAAAGGATTATATCTTAAGATTAAATATCTATTTACAATAATTATATCTAATAATAATAGTCATGACAAAAGTGAATAGTGGATTAAACTTATACAATTAATGCGCTATCTAACCCTACCGGATTCCACTTCGACATGCACGACTTTCTAATAGTAAGTTCGTAAAATATGGAATACTTAATTTCAGATCGTTTATTAATTTTCTATTGGTTGAAATTAGGAGTTACGGTTTGCGTCGTCTTTAAGAATTATGGAGCTCCCAGCTCCAGTTCAATGAGTATAATCTATGGGCACCCAGCCCAGGTTCAAATGAGGAGTTAAGTTCTTGCTCCCCAGATTAGTTTCGTAAAGAGAAGTTGGTGTTTATCCCAACCCCGGTTGTCTGTTAAGCAAAACAGTTAAGCAATGTTATAACTTTTCTCGCAAATTAATTAATTTATACAAATTGAAACATTAATAATTAATAGAGAACATACCCCAATTGTGGGACGATTTCACCAACGTTTTATGAGACTAGTCTAAACTTTATATTGTCAAGCAGGCAGAGAACAGAACAGAAAACATGGAGGTTCTGTCTGTAATAAGATTATTATAAAATTATAATACCATAAATTATGAATTATGAAATGTGCTCGTTAAGTTTTTATATTTAACATACCTTATATATTCAATACAATAATATAGACTTCTAAGAACTTTGATAACAGGAACATCCACAATTGACTGACATATAATGTCCCTGCCTAAACTGAGTTAATGACTATGATTGAAAAATGTTAACATAAAGCAAAGTAAAGAACGCGAAATTGATAAAATACGCTTGTATAATACATGACATTACATATTTGGGGACTATGGCACATACACAGAATACCCTGACACACTAAGTAAGTAAAGCAAGAACAACGATGCTCTAAAATCAATTGCAACTAAATCTATAAAATAATTATAATCGAATATAATAAAACCATCATAAACTAGAACACCCATAGTGAACTGCACCTTACAATTACCGATTGTGCAACCAAATTAAAATAGTATCCACAATTACTAAAGTTACTACCAGTTTCCTTAAATTTAATAAAAAAAATACTTAAGCATAAATGTTTTGAAACATGACCTCTCAAGGGTGAGCTCACCCTTACATCCCCCCGTAGTAAATCTAAGCCCTCCCCTCATTTTAACAAAACATTTATGTAGAAGGGCTCAGATAAACACGGGGTGAATGTTTACAAACTTTGAGGCATTAAATTGTATATATACATCCTGTTACAAATTCTTTTTCAGGATTAAATGAAATGAAATAGTAAATAAGGCAATAATAAGAATGAAAATATAATAAACAATGTTTACCATGTCCTGTTACAGAATTCTTTTTCAGGAACAGATAAATAATGTAAATAGAAAGATTGAGCAATATGATTATCCTATTAGGCTCACAATGGCGTCATTAAATTTTAATTGGCTTTGATACGGACTGTTCCATGTCCAATATTTTTATTAAAGTTCAATATATTATAAATATACTTCCTTCTCCTTCAATATGTATGTATACAATTGTATCCGAACATCAATGATTCGTTCATTGTATACATTTTTATATCATTTTTATATTTTTGACCATATATTGGCGTATTTTGGGCCAACATTCCTGAGTGATGATTTTATAGTTCAATTTTAATTCCAATTGATAATGAGTCTTTGGATTTCCTGCTCATTATGTAATAGGTTTAGCTAGCTCACTAACATCAACTGCAAGTAAAACCAGCATTTTCTGGAAAGAATATTAAAGAAGGTTACCGACTGAACTCCGGTTCACCGGTCGTCTTGTTCTTTGTCGAACGCAAGTCACAAGCCGAACCGGAATCCAGTGGGTATATATATAGATATATACACACATATTGAAAAACAATTTTTTTTTTTTTTTTTTTTTTTTTTTTTTTTTTTTTTTTTTTTTTTTTTTTTTTTTTTTTTTTTTAGTATGTTTATGTTGCATACGTTTTTTTTTTTTTTTTTTTTTTTTTTTTTTTTTTTTTTTTTTTTTTTTTTTTTTTTTTTTTTATTAAATTTTTTTTTTTTTTTTTTTTTTTTTTTTTTTTTTTTTTTTTTTTTTTTTTTTAAATAAAGATTTTTATAGTAAAGTGTTATTTTTTCTCTACTTTCATAATTTTTTAAGACTCTTGGTAGTTTTTATAGTAAAGTGTTATTTTTTTCTCTACTTTCATGATTTTTTCAATAATAATTTTTATAGTAAAGTATTATTTTTTCTCTACTGTTCATTTTTTTTTTTTTTTTTTTTTTTTTTTTTTTTTTTTTTTTTTTTTTTTTTTTTTTTTTTTTTTTAGCTGTGTAAAGTAAGTTATAAGTTAGACATCATCCTAACCTAAGTAAGTATATATAATAAATCATATATATATTATATTATATTTAAGGTATATACATTAATCTAAACTAATTTGTAATTTCTAGTAATTATAATAATTGTGCTCATTTATAAAATAACCTAAAAGAAGTAATTGGTTAATATAATTGTAATTTTAATAAAGAATTCTAATAATTATATAATTATGATCATTTTAAGATTTTAGATATTTTTACAAGACCTAGTATAGATTTAAACGGCCTTCTTATAAACTCTTATGCACTACTCGGTCCTCCTCAGTCTGTACATACTATCCCTAAGGCAATTAAAAAAAACAACTATTGAATATTTATGCTTAACTTTAAGATAACTTCAAATTATTTTTTTAAGACTGTGTTACTATATGATTTTATCGAAAGGTGTTATTTTTAACTTCAAATACATTTTTTAAAACCATGTTAATGTAGGAAAATATTATTATTAAGTCTAAGATAACTTCAAATAATTTTTTAATACCATGTTATGTTAATTATGATAGTATAGAAACAAAGACAAAAATTTAAAAAAAAAAATGATGATATTGAGAATACTTTAAAAGCTTTTTCTTTTTTTAATGAAAAAGACATCCCACTAGGAAATCCCAAAAAAAAAAAATGACTAATAATGTTTACTAAAAAAAAATATAAACTGATAAATGTTAAACTATTAAAGTTTTATGTAATGAGTAAAGTCTCTTTTTATACGAAAAATAAAAAACATTATCAAAGTTTTACCCACCAAAATAGTACCCACATCCCACTTTTATAACACGACCAACCCCCATAATCCCCCTTAATATCAATGAGTGGTGGCACATTTTGGGCCATGAGTGGTGGTATATTCTTTTATTTTCCATGAGTGGTGGTACTTTAATTTTTTTATGAGTGGTGGTAATTTTACCTTACATTTTACTGCCTTCGCTTTCGCTGAATTCTTTTCGTAAATTCTAAAGGAGTAGACATTATAAATGGTAATTCTTCAACTTGTCCCGTCCGTCGGGTATGAATACGGTTTTGATTAATAAAAGGATTGTCTATAATAGGAACGAGCGCCAATCCATTACCAGTAGGGTCATTGGGATCAGGCACTACTTCTCCCAGAAAAGTATAATTAAAAAGCCCTCTTGGAAGCGGGGATAACTGAACACCCACGTGCGATTCATTTCGCATGTCCGACCTCCCTCGAGGTACTAAAGGATGTGCAATGACATCATCAGGATTAAAACCGGAGAATTCCGATGATCTTGAACCAGATGGCATAAGCATACCCGGCTCACTCTCTTCAAAAGAAGAAAGCTCTACATCTTTAGAAGAACTTTGTGTCCGATTTTTGTTAACACCCCCAAAAACACGGTCTATCAATGAAACATCTAGACCCTCGTGGGCATGAAAATGTACTGAATCAGGATTGAAACCCGAAAAATAACTTTCGTTAACCTGGTCTATTGTAATAAAATTAGCAGATTTATCCGATGATCCCACATATAAATCTCTATAATCCATCAATGGGGATCCTATTTCTATGTTATTTTCTGGTACATCTGTATATTCATTTGAATCCTCAAGTATAGGGGACAATGTGAAACGGTTTGGTCCTCCGCTGATCCTTCCCAATTGTTGGACTATCTTGTCTTTAGGGGAGGAAGTACTATAGTCCACAACTTTGGAGTCAATATGACTTCGGTCCATTTGTTGTCCGATTCTTATTATAGGTGGAGAAAACCATAGCTTTTCTTTTATATTTGTAAGGTTTTTGGTCCATTTAGACAATGTGTTCTGAAGATCCTCCGAAATAGGGTTAAACTCTAAAAAACCTTCAAAATCATTTTCTTCTTCTTCAGACTGCTCTGAAGAATTTAAATTTGAATATAAGGGATCTTCAGGTACTTCATCATCCTTTTCAGTAGTTTTATTCATTTCCACATTTTCTGTGTTCTCAATATCCCAAAACTCTTCCTCCTCATCTTCCTCCTCTTCGTCATCAATGAAGAATTGTTCCTTAAGAGCTTTGTTTCTTCTTAAATAACGCTGTAAGTATAGAGGAATCTCTATCCAGCCACGTAAATGTGAGAAATGTACTTTCTCCTGTTTTGTAGATCGTCCCCCCGTCCGTCGTATAACATATGTAACTAAGTTTTCATTCACCTCTACTACCGTAAAAGGGCCTTCCCACTTTTTCTTAAATTTCTGGGCTGTACTATGTCCCGTATATACCACTTTTTTCGCAACCAGTTGTCCCACCTTGAACGGTCTAAAGTTTATACTCCCCTCCTTCCAATACTGTGGGAAACTATGCAGATCTTGTCCATGAGATTTTTTTAAGAGGAAGTCAGTGGGGGACATTTGTAAGGCCTTATGAACTGTGTTATTATAAATGAGGACGGAGGAGGTTAATTCTTCATCCCATTGATCTGGTTTTTCCCAAACCAAGCACTTCAATATTTGAATCAGGCTACGATTAAAACGCTCGCACAACCCGTTACTTGCAGGATGGAGAGGGGATGCGCGAACATGTTTAATATTAAAGTCTTGTAATACTGTTTGAAAATTTCGCGAAACAAACTCTGTACCATTATCCGTAAGGATTCTGGACGGAACTCTTGGTAAAAACGGTAATACCTGTTGTTTTAATGCCTGAGATACAGTATGGCTTGTTTTGTCTTGTAGAGGGACAACCGATACCCATTTGGAGAAATGGTCTATAAGTACCATACAATATTTATTCCCCGCAATGGTTCTTGGAAACTGTAATAGGTCCATTGCGCAGAGATCGAACGGATAATTAGCCAATATTTTCAGCATTGGGGGAGTCATGTTTGAAGAATATGTTTTTTGTTTCTGACATATATGGCAGCATCTTACGATATCGGAGACAACCTGATTCACCCTAGGATGCCAGAACTGTTTCTGTACTAACTGTAATAATTTGTTTCGCCCTATGTGGGCACACGTGAAATGGAGGTGACACACAACCTGAACAAGTAGGTCGAAGGATATCACGTATAACCATTCTGTAGGACCGCTTTCATAATATAATAAATCGTTCCGAAGTAATAATTTTGTTTTATGAGGAACAAATTTACTGAGTTTTTGCCATATCGGCTTATTATCTAATTCCTTGATTCCCTTTTTCAGTAAGGTTAACTCCCTATCTTGGGAAATGTTACTTAAAAGATCTATCTCATTGATATTAGAATCGGCTAAGAGTTGTTCGTTTATTACTTTTATGGTACAAACCTGAGGATTATTCATTGTCTTTTTACTTTTTTCTGGTTTAACACCGGTGGCTATAGTCACCATCCTTTTTCCTTCCCTTCGCAACAATAGTTTTCGGGACATATCAGGGAGTAATTGATTATCTCGTAACAAACAAGTACCCAAAATAAGCGCGTTGTCCATATATTTCTCTGGAACGATAAAAAACTCTACATTGTTGGTTACAAACCCTCCTTTAAAATGCACTCTCAATTCAACATAATGCTCAATAGGTATTGTTGTATTTCTCCCAAACCCCCTAATAGCCCTTACTTGAACGGCGGCAGAAGGCAACAATTTAACATTTTTTTCTAATTTTGATAATATATCTGATCTAATTAAGCTGATTCCAGCCCCGCTGTCAATGAGACCGTTATGCCAAGCGGTTTTGTTCTCATCCAATGACACACATACTAAAAGAGGATCTATGTCCGCCTGGCACAGATTTACCGTAACAACAAGGGCTTCATCACATGTATCAATCTCCTCATCACATACTAACATATCATTACCTAATGGGATAAACTCGTTTATATCCGAGTCCATCAGTTCCTTTTCTACTTTACCCATTTCCGTTCTTGAAGAATCCAAGGGAATGGCATCTACCTCCAAGCAGTCACCCGGTGATGGAAGATCAACGTCACTAAAAATGATTTTACTATGAGCCAATTTAATAGCTTCCTCATCAAGGAGCCGCGAAATAGGTAAAACATCGACTCCCTCCACAAATTGGCTCTCATTTGTGGAGTGGCCTAGTTTCCCCGTTTTTTACTGAATTTATTTTCCCCTTGACACTGACCTGACTTGTGTGATCCCTTACACACATCACAGTCTTTAATATAAGTCTCTCTGCATCTAACACTGGCGTCACCATCATCCCTATAACTTCCTACTTCTACTCCTGCTTTTCCAGGGGACGGTGACCTATACTGATTGCTATTTGTTTTTACTTCGTCATTACCACTAGGTGGAGTTTTATTAGGGCAACGTATACCTGCATGAGGTCCTTTACAAAAGGGACATGGTCTGTGAACCTCCGATAACTGTGTTACCGAAGATTTATAAAATCTACAGTCAGTTCTTTTATGCCCTTTCTTTTTACAATATGAACATATATTTAAATATTTAAAACAGTCACTCATGACATGTCCATACAAATCACAATAATCACACTGAGGACCCTTGTCATCTGCTGGTTTCCTCATTTGAACATTCTTATAGTTTGTGTTCGTGTAGTAACGACTTGTAGTATTTTTGTTTGTATTATCCCGATGATTATCATCTTTGCTTTCATCGGCAGTTCCAGTTTTCAACGACTCGGTCCAACTGGCTTTTGCTACGTCTATGCATATAGTTTCATTTTGTTGATTAAAGTCGGACATACTTTGATTCAACCCTACATTATTCCTTCCAATTGTACTATATGAGGGTATAATAACTCTACCTTTATAAAATTCACGATCAAATTTATCGGCAAGCTGTACAAGTCGTTCCCACGAGACTCTTGTTTCATCAGATTCATTTTCCAAAAGATGTTCTCTCATTTTCTTTTCTACATTTGTGGGTAAACTAAGTATAAAAAGCTTCTCTTTAATAGAATTATGTTGGCATATTTCGGTGCTCCATCGTATGCCTCGTAAAGCCACTGTCAGCCATAGCAAAGAGTGCTGGATGCTTTCCTTCCTAACAGGCAGCGTGATATAAAAGTAAAATATTCTCTCTCCTTCTTTCTTTCTCTTTCTCCTCCTCTTCTTTATGCCATTTTATTAATATTTTCTTACTGAATAATAATTCCTATCTGTTTTAATAACTAAGTCACAGTTGGCGGAATGACCCCTCCAACTGCCTGCCCAACAATTTCAACCATTGCTGAGTGAGATCTCGTCTGGATAGTTGTGTACATTAAGCCTGAAATGTCTGTTTCAATTGATAAGAGTCTTGATCTTGTTTATATACTTTGTTTCAGGATCAAGACTTTACAGTTTTATGACCCCATTAACTCCGTAAGAGTGCTATAGCTTGCACTCATCAGAGTAGCCAGCTGTTAAGCTAATGTTTTGAACAAAAAGCTGCTAAAAGCCCACTTCATGTAGCGTTAGGGTAACAAAGGCCGTGACAAGTGTGGCGCTATGTTACTATTATTAGTTTCAGCAGAAAGCCAGGTCGCTATCTGGTTCAACCTGATTACATATAACATGCTGCTACTTCTACAAACAGCAGACTACTGAAGAAAAACTGTCATTTGATGTTGTCCTAGACACATCAGTCTGTACGGCTCCCATCTGTTTGGGCCAGTACTTACATTGAATATTTTCTTATAATATCCGCTTTCAATACTTGTTCAAGTGCTTTAATATCGATATTTTTACTATTAAATTCATCCAAAATTACATTAACCTTTTTCTTCAGAATATTCAAACTCTCAGCCTCTCTCAAAGGAGATACTGACAGAGCGTCTGGGTTAAAGATGTGATCACCTGACTCCTTCTCCAACTCCACAAACTGCTCCAGTCGGTCTTTATCCGGCTGTTGTTCCATTTTATTTTCTTTTTACAAAATTTAATTAGAAGTTTATAAGAACATAGTAGTTAGTAAAAGAATGAAAAATACAGTTTTATAAGAATATTTGTAAGAAAAAAATTCCTTTAATTTATTTATTTGTATAATGTTTGTAGATAGCTGAGTGTTATGAAAGCTTGAATCTCCAATTACCAATAAATCACCAACTCTGGCTCAGGTTATAGTTTCATATAATAGAAATAGTTATGTGGGCTGCTATTCCCTAACAAGTTAATTCAAGGAAAAAAAAAATAGCTAGCTGCTATGAATTTTAGTTAAAGTAAGGTACTATAAAGATCCTCAAATTGAAATAAAGCCAAAAATCTCTCCTACCTACAGACAGTTCTGATATATTATAGCTAATAGGCCTTGGAAAAATATCATATAATCCTATTTAAAGAATATATATATTAAAAAAAAAATAAAAAAAAATGCATAAATATCCTAGTAGTAATATAAAAATATAAATTTTTTAAATTTTAAATTGTATAATTACTTCAATAATATCAATAATAATACAGAAATTTAATGTTACATACACATGCATGTAACTTGCTGTATTTCAGTCAAGAATCTTAGTGATATTATTATACTAATAATTACACTACAAGTTAACAAAATAGTGTATACGTCTACGTCTAAACAGTAATAATCTGGTATCCCAGTACTACAGTAATTTCTAGGTACTATATTTTCAAGGTGATATATACTAGTACTATAATGATTTTCTAGTGTTATTTTTATGTAATACTCCACTATGTTATTGCAAACTAAATGTACAAGGTTCTTTACAGAGAAGTTATTGTGCTATTGAGTATCTACATTAGAGTACTCTACTTATATTTATAGTAGGATAAGAAGATAAAGAAAATCTACAATTTATTACATGTAAACATTTCCCCTGTTCGGGCGCCACGTAAAATATATAAGGGTATGTAGCGGAGAGAGGGGTGATTCACTCACGCTTGTGTTTTAATTCAAAGCAACCCAATACGGGTAATTGATGGAAAAGGGTGGAGATTAAATTAGCTCCGTATGTAAGGCCTGCCCCTATGCGCTTATAGCGTGATCCCTACTTCCTCACTCTCAATATTATTACATGAGCAATGATTGGTGCCCTATAATTATCTAAAGCCCAGATAGAGCTAGATTTCGGCCTCCCAGAGTCGCTAAGTGTCACAGGACCACCAGCGCATCGGCAAAGCAGCATCATAACATTTATCTTCTAATATATAACAGAGATAGATAGAAGGATGAGAGAGAAATAAGAAGTTTTAAGAAATGGTGGATTAAACTAAATTTAAAGAACAAAGTATAAAAAGTTTATTTTAAAGATTACTGAGAATTAAAGTTTACAGGTTAACAAGTATTAATGGAATAATGACGATTATATATGATAATATTAATATACATATATCTACAATTGAGACCAAGCATATATAGAGTCGATGAGTTGGTTTATGAATGCTTCAAAAAAAAAAGATAGAGCCTTTACACATCTTTTAAAAGTAATAGTCATGAGGTAATAAATATAAATTCGGTGACAAATGATATCCCTACACCACAGTGCAATAAAACAATTCATATTATACTTATTATTACGAATATTCACGATCAGCACTAAACTATACAGATTGATTGAGGAAACTTAGTTTCTTGATTTCATATATTGTGAAATATCTATTTTTACAATAACATTCTAGTTAAATATGTCATGACAAAAGTGAATATGGATTAAACTTCCTTATACAATTAACGCGCTATCTAACCTCATCGGATTCCACTCGACATGCACGACTTTCTCTAATAGTAAGTTCTCTGTGAAGCATGTCACTTTCAGATCGTTTATTAATTTTCGTATTGGTTGAAATTAGGAGTTACGGTTTGCGTCGTCTTTAAGAATTATGGAGCTCCCAGCTCCAGTTCAATGAGTATAATCTATGGGCACCCAGCCCAGGTTCAAATGAGGAGTTAAGTTCTTGCTCCCCAGATTAGTTTCGTAAAGAGAAGTTGGTGTTTATCCCAACCCCGGTTGTCTGTTAAGCAAAACAGTTAAGCAATGTTATAACTTTTCTCGCAAATTAATTAATTTATACAAATTGAAACATTAATGATTAATGGAAAACATACCCCAATTGTGGGACGATTACAACAGCGTTTGATGAGACTAGTCTAAATTTGATATTGTCAAGCAGGCAGAGAACAGAACAGAAAACATGGAGTTCTGTCTGTAATAAGATTATTATAAAATTATAATACCATAAATTATGAATTATGAAATGTGCTCGTTAAGTTTTTATATTTAACATACCTTATATATTCAATACAATAATATAGACTTCTAAGAACTTTGATAACAGGAACATCCACAATTGACTGACATATAATGTCCCTGCCTAAACTGAGTTAATGACTATGATTGAAAAAGTTAAACATAAAGCAAAGCTAAGAACGCTGAAATGATAAATACTTGTAATACATGTGACATATATTTGGGTATGGCACATACACAAATACATGACACACAAAATAAATAAAGAAAACAATTATGAACCTAAATTAATTGAAATAATTATAAATATATATAAATCAATATAATAAACCATAAAACTAAACACATAGTGAACTGCACCTTACAATTACCGATTGTGCAACCAAATTAAAATAGTATCACAATACTAAAAATATGTCTGATCAAAAATAGATGAAGGGGACGAGCATAAATGTTGGAAACCATGATTTCGAGTATAGGGGTGAAAGCGTGATAAAATATATTAAGACGTAGAAATCTAAGCCCTCCCCTCATTTTAACAAAACATTTATGTAGAAGGGCTCAGATAAACACGGGGTGAATGTTTACAAACTTTGAGGCATTAAATTGTATATATACATCCTGTTACAAATTCCTTTTTCAGAGATTAAATGACACATGACAATATAAATAAGCTAATAATAAGAATGAAAATATGATACATTAAAACAATGTGTTTACTCATGTCATGATAAAGAAATACTTTTAAATATGATGATAAATAATGTTAAATATAAAGACTTGCAGCAATATGATTAATCCTATTAGGCTCACCAATGGCCCGTCATTACAATTTTACCATTGGCTTTCTGATACCGGACTGCTTCCATGTCCAATATTTTTATTAAAGTTCTACCATATTATAAATATAACTTCCTATCTCCTTCAATATGTATGTATACAATGTATCCGAGTACATCAATGACTTTTGTTTGCTAATTTATGATCATTTTATATTTTTGTTTCGTAACAGCCGTATTTTGGGCCAACATTCCTGAGTGATGATTTTTATAGTTCCCAAATTTTTTAATTCCGAATTGATAAGGATCTTCTGATTTTCCCCTGCCTCTATTACTGTAATTAGGTTAGCTAGCCTCCCACTAAACATCAACTGCAAGTAATAACCAGCCATTTCTGAAAGAATATTAAAGAAGCCCAGCTCGTCGTCGCCAGCCCCCACCGAGTTACCGACTGAACTCCGTTCACCCGTCGTCTGTTCCTTTGTCGAAAACCGCAAC
Source organism: Trachelipus rathkii (assembly GCA_015478945.1). Taxonomy (NCBI): domain Eukaryota; kingdom Metazoa; phylum Arthropoda; class Malacostraca; order Isopoda; family Trachelipodidae; genus Trachelipus; species Trachelipus rathkii. The sequence continues at coordinate 22,317 of JABUQX010059160.1, read as the reverse complement.
GTCCACAAGCCGAACCCCCCGCATCCAGTGGTACATCAATAGACTCTACTATACACACATATTGAAAACATACCAATTAAATTTTTCTTTTTTTTTTTTTTTTTTTTTTTTTTTATATTTTTTTTTTTTGTTTTAATTATTTTAGGCTATTCTTAGTGGCATAACGTTTTTTTTTTTTTTTTTTTTTTTTTTTCTCTTCTTTTTTCTTTTTTTAATATGTTATATATTGCATATATTTTCTTTTTTTAATTTTTTTTTTTTTTTTTTTTTTTTCTCTTTTTGCAAATAAGATCTATTAGTAACAGTGATAATATTTTTTCTCCCCACTGTGCTATCATTTTTTGACCAGAAATAAAATTTTCTATAGTAACAGTATTATTTCCTAGAGACTGATCCATAATTTTCTTGTTCTTTTTTTTTTTTTTATTTTTTTTTTTTTTTTTTCTTTTTTTTTTTTAAATAATTTTTTATAGTAAATATTGTTTTCTCTACTGTTTTCATTTTTTTTTTTTTTTTTTTTTTTTTTTTTTTTTTTTTTTTTTTTTTTTTTTTTTTTTTTTTTTTTTTTTCCTCGCTCAGAACCCACCCACCGGTGCTTTCCCAAACAAAATAATCCTCACCCACAACTTGTAATATAATATTCCCTATACTTAGCTTTTTATTTTTGATCTCTTGTAATTATAATAATTGTGCTCATTTATAAAATAACCTAAAAGAAGTAATTGGTTAATATAATTGTAATTTTAATAAAGAATTCTAATAATTATATAATTATGATCATTTTAAGATTTTAGATATTTTTACAAGACCTAGTATAGATTTAAACGGCCTTCTTATAATCTCTTATGCACTTCTCTGTCTTTTTTCTTTTTGTTTTTTTTTTTTTAAGCAAATATAAAAAAAACAACTTTTTTTTATTTATGCTTAACTTTAAGAAACTTCAAATTTATTTTTTTTAAGACATGTGCTCTACTATTGATTTTATCGAAAAGGCTGTTATTTTTAAACTTCAAATACATTTTTTAAACCATTTAATGAAAACAATATTAATTAATTAAAATATAACCAAATAATTTTTTTAATAGACATGTTATGTTAATTATGATTGTATAGAAACAAAAAAACAAAAAATTTTCAAAAAAAAAAAATGTATAAATTATTTATTTCAGGGTACTAATTTTTATTCGTGAGATTTTAGAAGAAAAAAAGCAATATTAAACTAACCTAGGATAATAATAATAAATATTGAGTGATTTTTCAATTATTTTTTCTTGTTTATGTTCACACATAAAAAATAATATCAGAATAGAAATAGACCAATCTTCCCATCATAGGAAAATCTCTCATAAGAAAAATTAATGAACAACTAAAATGAGAAATTTAATTTATTTTAAATCCACCACATCAGATTTATACTCACAACATACAGACCTAAACAAACACTAGCGTTAACACATACAGCATACAATCACAGCGAGACGAGGCATGATTTAACAACAAATCTACACCCCTACAACTCTACACGAGAACGATTATTAAACACTATTGTCCACGTGTATAAATATTTAAGATTAAAAGATCAATAATTTTTTATTATATAAACTTGATAAAATGTCCAATTCACAAAAAAACATATTATAATACTTGTATCTTTATATTACAATACTAGATTGTTTTAATACTTTTTTAATTCACAAATATTTATAAAGTATATGTTATTATAGTTTAATGAACTAAGCGCCCAATATGACGTACAAGTGCCCGATCATCCACACTTTCCCATGTATAACCTAAAAAAGCACGACATGAACACAACCTCACAATTATGTAGTGTTCACACCGCTTAATTAGTGTGATGTCAGATAGAGTTAAGGTTAGAATGAGTCCTATCTATTCTTGTTATGGCCAAACTATTAAAAGAGGGAGTGAACGAACTTGGAATATACGATATATTTATTACACTACACAAGTTCCAAGTTGACAAATCGAGTTATGAATATACATGGCGATGTATACTATAGTAGTAATTATATACAATAATAATAATGATAAGTTAACTTATAATAATTTATATTATATATTAAATATTGAAATGACTAATTAGATTAATTTAATAATATATATTAAACAAATCACTATTACATTTAACTTGCAACTTCATCATTCGAATTCTGAATTGCTATATTAATCAATAATAAATATCTAAAAGAGAGTAGTAAGTAACTAAATAAATAATAATAAATAAAATAATTAATAATGAGATTATAATTATTCAACCTCAAAAAAACTTGATTCTAAGATATACCCAGTGAATTAATGAAAATAAATTACGAATACTAATAAAAAATCAGAAACGAGTTTTTAAGATTAAGAAAAAATGAATATGATATCAAAATTAAATGATTAGGATACGTAGCGCCAAATTCCAATTATATTAACTAAATGTATTTTAGTCATATATTTCTTATTTGAGGATCAATGTACTAATATTACTATCTTCCTCATAGAAAGATTATAAATTAAAAAGCCCTTCGTAGAAGCGGCCAGTGATTAAATCTTGAGAATCTACCATCTTGTTAGTAACGATATGCATTTTCGCATTAATGTGTTCAAGAAATCTTCCCTTCATGAATTTTATTCAAATTCGTCAACTAAAGAATGCTGCAAGAAGACATTTCATCAGAGATTAAATAACCAGTGCTTAGAAATTCACGATGAATCTGAACCAGATGGCATAAGGCAGATACCCGGTCTACAACTCTCTTCAAAAAGAAGAAATACTCATACATCGTTTAGAAGAACTTAATTGTGCAAGATAAATTATATCTTTAAACCCCCAAAAATCTACGGAGAGAGAGATTTCTCTAATCTTAAGAACCAAGACCCTCTGGGAATGTGGGAGAATCATAAAATGTAGAAATATATTTATAAAAAAACATAAAATGTTTAATAAATACCGTTTCTCATGTTACTGATATATATTAAGATGTATATGAAGTAAAGCTAAGAGTAAAAGATATATGAAGCCAGTAAAAACAAAAGACACTATTAATCCCCGAAATATATTAGAGCTTTCGGGTGTAGATAACACTATGCCTCGCATATTGCTTTACGTTTAATAATACTTGAGTCTAGCCATGAATTGTATCACTAGATGCCCACATAATAAATTCTACTATTAATAAGTCCTTATCAATGAAGGTTAAGATCACATATTTCTATATCGAGAGATTATTTTCTGACGTAAATTATAACATCATTAGTATATATATTCATTAACGAGACATCCTCCAGAGGTGTTATAGGTCTGTCTATCAATATGTAGCAACTGGTTAAGATATCCATCACGCTGATCCTTACCACAATTAGATTATGAGACTATCTATATGTCTTATTAAGGGGAGAGAGAAAATTAATCATAAAAACCAAAAACTCATTTGGATTGCTATATGACTTACGTACCAATTTTGTCCAAAGATTCTCTATTATAGGTGGAAAAACCATAGATTGGGTTCTTTTTATTATTGAGTAAAGGTTTTGTCGCCGTCATTTAGACAAATTGTGTTCTGGGAAGATTCCTTCCGAAATAGGGGTGAAACTCTAGACCAAAACCTTCAAGAGATTGCATTCTTCCTTCTTCAGGACTGCTCTGAAAATTTAAATTGGAAATATAAGGATTCGTCGAGGTACTTCATCGATCCTTTCAGTGAAGTTATCTGTGTTTATTCATTCCACATTTTGCTTGTGTTCTCAATATCGTGCTCAAAAACTTCGTCCTCCTTCATTTCCCTCCTCTTTCGTTTCATCAATGAAGAATTGTTCCTTAATGGAGCTTTGTTCTTCTTAATAAATACGCCTGTAAGTATAGGAATACTCTATCCAGCCACGTTAAATTTGAGGAAATGTACTGTTTCTCCTGTTTTGTTAGATCGTCCCCCCGGTCCGTCGTCTTTATAACATATGTAAACTAATTTTCATCACCTCTACTACCCGTTTAAAAGGCCTTACCCACTTTATTTCTTAAATTTTCTGGGCTGTGTGTTGTTGTACTATGTCCCGTATATACCACTTTTTTCGCAACCAGTCCCACCTTGAACGGTCTAAAGTTTATACTCCCCTCCTTCCAATACTGTGGGAAACTATGCAGATCCTGTCCATGAGATTTTTTTAAAAGGATATCAATGGGTGACATTTGTAAGGCCTTATGAACTGTGTTATTATAAATGAGGACGGAGGAGGTTAGCTCTTCATCCCAATGAGATGATTTTTCCCAAACCAAGCACTTCAATATTTGAATCAGGCTACGATTAAAACGCTCGCACAACCCGTTACTTGCAGGATGGAGAGGGGATGCGCGAACATGTTTAATATTAAAGTCTTGTAATACTGTTTGAAAATTTCGCGAAACAAACTCTGTACCATTATCCGTAAGGATTCTGGACAGGACTTTTGGTAAAAATGTAAGTACCTGTTGTTTGAGTGCCTGAGATACAGTATGGCTTGTTTTGTCTTGTAGAGGGACAACAGATACCCATTTGGAGAAATGGTCTATAAGTACCATACAATATTATTCCCCGCAATGCCCGTTCTTGCGAAAACGTTGGATGTTAAGTATGGTCCATATTATGCCGAGAGCTAGAAGAATTAAGCCATTGTTCAAGTTACGGATAATTAGCACAATATTTACCCTCGCATTGGGGATGAGTACATGTTTGAAGAAATATGTTTTTTTCGTTATTCTGACATATATGGCAAGAGTGCATTCTTACGATATCAGAAATTACAAAACCTGAATATCACACCATTAGGATGACCAGATACACTGTTTCTCTATTGACTAAAACTATAAATAATTTAGTTATATACGCACATATTGGGCACACCGTGAAAAATTGAGATGAGTGACATCACAGAACTAATAACTGTAAACAAAGTTAGGAGTGATCGAAGGAAATTAAATTCAAAGTATTAAAAATACCATTCTAGATTAGACCGAGACTTTCATAAATTATAAAGATAAAAATAATTAACATAAAATAAAAATAAGTATAATAATTTATGTTTTATGAATACTAGTAGAAAAAATGTATTCTTGCATTTTCTAATTTATGAATTGAACTTATATAATATTATACTACACATTAGAGAAATAATCTCTTTCATTTAATATCACCTCCACTCACCACACCTCCACACTAGTAAGAGATAATAATATAACTCACAAATCATTGGAGGAATAATAAAAATAAAATGAATGAAAAATAATAATAATAAATAGTTACTTTAATATAAAAATTAAAATAATTCTAAAAAAAAACAAAAACCATTGATATTAGAATCGGCTAAGAAGAATTGTGATGCTATTATTGTAACTTTTATCTGGAGTGATTCAAAAGCCAACCTGAAGGATTATTCAATTGTCTTTTTACTGTTCTGGTTTTAAAACAACACGCCCCAAGTAACGGTGCCGCATATAGTTCTAACCATGGCTTTTTCCTTCACGCGTGTCAGACACTAAACCAACTCACTTTTCCGGTGACCATTAATCACCGGGAGCGTAATAGTTAACCCATACGTAGAATTCATCCTCTTAAAGCAAATACTGCTAGCTACACCAAAAATAGCCCGCTTATTGTCCATTATAATATTTTCCTCACCTGGATATCAGATTATAAAGAATATATCCTCTACATTGTTGGTTACAAACCCTTTCCTTTAAAATGCACTTCAATTCATAGCATATATAACTCAATAGATAATATGGTTATTGTATATATTCTCACCAAATCTCTCCGCTAGAGTAAGCCCTTTACCTCTGAATTACTCTCAAAATGAAGATGGAAGGAGCCAACAATATTAACATTTATTTAACATATCTACTAACTGTGTTGTTATTATCATTATTAATCTGCATCTAACTTACACATGCCTGGATACAATTCCTATGAAACCACAATTCACAAATCTGAATACAAGAGCTACACGTTATAAACACCAAAACAAGGTTATATAGTATCATACATACATATAACACACAATACGTAAAAAGAGAGATCTATGCACTCGCAATGTTAACTATGAGCCATACTATAATGATAAAAGCAGTTAATAGCAGAAAGCAGTAAAACCCAAAGTCACTACTAATCTTTCTGTTGTAGACAATTGAGCCTACTTGATTTACTGATTTTACTGCCTTTAAGTCTGTTAAAGCGTAATAATAATACGATAGGTCTTCTATCAACAATGAGTAAATCATCTCTCTGCGATCACATACTAACATAAATATCATTATCCATAAAGTAGCTGGAAATAAATCAACTCGTATGTAATATCCGAGTTTTCCATCATTTCCTTTCTACTTTACCATATGACCGATCTCGAAATAGAAGATCACTAATATGAAAGAAAGTGTGCAAATGGCATCTTAGACATTTCGCAATGTGCAGTCACCCACTGATATCTGTGACATGGAAGCATCAACGGTCAATCTATAAAAAAATATTTATATATACCTATGAGCCATACGTTTTCATATACGCGTTCCTCCGCCATCAAGGAGCCGCGAAATACGGCTAAAGATCATTCACTTCCCTCGCCACCAAATCTTGCCTCTGACATTTGTGGGACGGGTGCGACGCCTCAGTCCCGTTTTTTACTGAATTATACTTGTCTGCCCCTCTTCACACGGCGCCTACCTGAATTTTTGTGATCCCTTTACACACGATCACCAGTCTTTAATGGAAATATAGTCTCCTGCTGTGCTATTCTAGTAGACACTGCAGCCGCGTCACCATCATCCCGTTATGAACTTTCTACTACTGGTCTCCACTCCGCTTTTCCAAGCGGGACGGTGACCTATACTGATTGCTATTTGTTTTTACTTCGTCATTACCACTAGTGGAGTTTTTTATTAGGCAACGTTATACCTGCCAATGAGGTCTTTTACAAAAGGTACAGGGTCTCTCTGTTGAAACCCTGACCAGATACACTGTGTTACCGTGAAGAATATAATATACACACAAATTCTTACAGTCATTCTTTTATGCCCGCTCGTTTCTTTATCGTTAGACGAATCATGAACGCGAGCGAGGTATTTAAATATATTAAAACAGATTCACCATGAACATTACCTCCGATAAAGCACACTCCGACACGATCCAATCACACCTGAGAGAGAACACGCGGCGCAACACGGATTGTCATAGGTTTGGAAGTGCATCGATCCTCACACCTTATAACATAGGGCTATAGCGTTTCCTAATTTTAGTAATCAGATTGCGCCCCTATAGTTTGTGTCGTGTAGTAACGATCATTATGTAGATATTTTTGTTAATGTATTAGATATCCCGTTAAGTCGAAAAAATGGCTTATGAAAATGTATCATCTTGCCTTTCATCCGGCTAACACGCGAGTTTCCATGTGAGTTGTTCCAACGACTCACAGTGCGTCAGAACTAGGCTTTTGCTACGTTCCATTATAGATCAACACATCACCCTAGTTTCATTGTTGACTCTCGAGAATCCTCATACCTAATTTGATCGACAATTATCTTTTGATTCAAACCCTAATTATTCCTTCCCAATTGTACCTATATGAGAGCGCGTATAATTATACATACATAACCTTAATATATTAAGAGAAGCTTCACGATCATATTAACTTTATTATGTATCAGGCAAAGACCATGACGTGATAACACCAAGATCGCTGTTTCACTATCGAGACTCTTGTTTCACATTCATAGCTAAGTTATCATTATTCCAGAAAGACTGTCTATCCTCTCATTTATCAAACTTTTCTACCCCACTTTTGCGTTTAAAACTTAGTATAAAGTCTACCAATTAACCCGAAAAACAAGCACAATCAGACATTCTCTCCGTGTACACTGAATCCTACATATGCTTGTGCACAATACTCGAAGCCCATATGAGATATCCTCACTTCTGCAAGTCCAATTGCTTCTTAGAGCCGTAAGGCTAAATCATTCCGCGAGGAATTGACGGTGGTGCTCCCTTCTTCCTAAACAGAGGGCTCAGAACAAATGGCTATTATAGAGATGACATAATATTTCGGCACTTTCTATACTTCGGTTCATTCCTTATCTCCTCTTAGCACCATCTCATTTTTAATAATTTTCTATACTATGGGCACTCACTGCATATTTAAGGCACTATATGTATGGTGCACTCACCCTTATCTGGCACTCATGTTGGAAACTCTTATATGACACTCACCTGCATCAACTCAACCTGGCACATCAGCTTGGCACTCATCTGCATACAGTTGTGAACCGATCAATAAGTAAAGACCCCTACAACTTATGACCTAGAAACACCTCATATAGACACTTCCTGTGATGGTGCATCTCCAAATCACCATCAAAATGCTCAACCATGTGTTAGCACAGTCGAAAGTATCTGGGATAGTTTATATCCGTGTCTCAAAAAGTATAGAAGCTATCTCAGTCATCATAAGTCTCTGATCATTGAATACCATTCGAATATTGTAGCCAAGGAGCAAAGTATGAAACGATCCCCAATCCAAATACAGGATCCTATTCAAAGTTTTGAGTCATCAATAATGTCTGCAGCCCATCGAAAGCTGAGCCATCCCAAGATTTGAGTTACCAAAGTTTGACATCAAAGTTGAGCATCCAAAAAGATGACTCCCATTAAAGCTGAGGCATCCAAAGCTGATGCATCAAAGTTGAGGCAACAAAAGCTGAGGCATCAAAGTTAACGCAGATACTAACCACTGCAGGTGCATTAAGACTAATCTTGAGTTTGTATTGGTGTAGAGCTTGTTTTTTTGTACTTAGATCCTTCGCGTAAGGTGTATAGTGTGTGTGTGGTCACGTGATAAGTCTTATGCCGAGTGATGTGTAATGTTATTGGTGCAGATGCAGAATCTCTTAGTGTTGTGTTAGCACTTTCACACGCTCTATGGGTTGAGTGTATAATTAGTGTGTCTTATGGGTGCGGCTGTATTACGTGGTATAAGTGTTATAGTGTGTTAGGTGTAGGTGTGAGTTATGTAATGTGTCTATGGTGAGCGTGTAAGTGAGTCTCATGGTGAGTGTAGTGTCTATCGTGGTTTGTTAAGTGTCTATGGCGGTATATGTGTGTATAAGTGTCATCAGTGTTAAAAATGACAATTTGTGTGTAGTCGTTGTAGTGGTAACGCTAAAATTGGTAGGATCAACGTAAGTGTGGCTGCTAGTAGTGTTCTATGAGTGAGTTGTTTTCTATGTGTACTTTTTATAAGATATAGCTGCTAGCGAGGGTTGTCGCGAGCAGTAAGCCAGTCCATCATTCTTGTGTGTGTAACCAAGTGAGCATTCCACTAACCACATGTAGCGACACGAAGTAACTGCACTGGACGATCGTTGTGACAACATCGTATAATACCAGCGAAGCCCGACCTGCTTAATTGTACGGTGTAGGTTCCGCTGATGCTGGATGGAAATAAAATGACCTCAAGCTTAGGACAGATACATCAGGATAACTCAAAGTTAGGACCAGGGCTACCTACTTTGACCATCAAGTCCTAGACAGTTACTGCGCCGGTACAGCTCAGGCTACTACACACGACTCGAATTTAATTCCCAACTTAAATCCGCTCTACAAACTTTCTATGAAAGGTCAAAATACCTATCCAAACACGGACACCGTATCAAGGACTGAAATATCAAGCCAAAACATCAAAAGGGGGCTAAGCCCCCTAAAGCGCGGCCCAAAGGTGCGGCCAAAGGAGCCCAAAGGGGGGCCAAACTAAAAGGTATATATATACACAAAGTTGCTGCAAAAAGCCCTCCCTACTACATATATCATCTCATAATCACGACCGTATGGTTAGCCATTCACATGTAAACTGATACCTCTAAGTCCGAAATCGATCTACAAAGGGTTCACTGAGAAGAGATCCAATTCACTCTTACAACAGTCTGGACTGGAGGGATGGGAGGAAAGTGCATCTTGCTGATACAATAGCCAACGTAAATGAGAAAGATTGTAAACATTCCTTATATACGAAATAGTTTCCAGGTTTGTCATTGTTTATGTAAAAAAAAGTGTTTGCCACTTAACCGATTAAAAATACACCATCAATACACTTTTTCTTTAGTGCCCTTTCCTATTCCTCTTTATAGGTTTTTTACGGCGATCTACAAAGGGCGGCCAAAGGGAGCCTAAAGAGGGGCCAAAACTAAAAGGGGACACGCAACGTACGGTGCTACGCAACCGTCTGGCGCACCCCTTCTTTGAAGGGGTGCCTAAAAATTGGGTAATATTATACACAAAGTTGCCTGCAAAAAGCCCTCCCTACTACATATATCATCTCATAATCACCGACCGTATGGTAGCCGAATTTCACATGTAAAAAACTGATTACCCTCTAAGTCCGAAATGAGGGTAAAATTTAAAGGCAGACTTTCCCATTATTTCCGAATTCCTATTATTACCTCAAGGTAAGCTACATTACAGTCTAGCTATATTAATACTCCGATAAATCCTGGGTAAATTGAAAAATTTTGTCTCCAATTTCTCTTGCATTTGGATATTGTTTGCCTGTTCGTCAAAAGAATTTCATATTTCCATATGTTTAATGGGAGATTAATTTACACTTTACGTAAATAAAGATAAGCGTTCTATAATTTAAAGATAGCTTTGTGCCCAGTAGTTGTGTCCTACACCGCGTTTTAACAACCAATAAAGCTACAATCCAGCAAGTGTAATCCTAGTTAACCACGTGTAATTTTTAGCCATCATATATCTAGCAGCACGTTGGTTTCTGTTCTCTACTCTTTTAAATTGGGCACGATAATATCCACATCTATTGCAAAATGAGAATCCTCCATCTTGAAAGAAACTAATTTCAGTAACCAAGTTTCAACATATAACTCGATTCAAGCCCAACGAGTTAAACTTTCGGGCCTATCGTCCGATTCTCTAAGTATTGATTCCACTCATACTCTTAAAAAAACACCTCATAGTGAATTAAATAACTACTATCAAGGAAATTGTCTCGTGCCCAAACTCGACCTAAAACCCTATTAAGTATCAGCAGAATTCGGTTCCTGTGAATCTCAACACCAATCGTCTACTATCCGACAATTTATCAACAACTCACCCATTAACCTTAGCAAACCATAAATATTACAACCTTTACACAAGATCTGTTCAGCAAATAACGACCAAAAAATACATTCCGAAGGCGCGTCGCAAACATATTGGTACAATAGTGACCTGAGTATTAACTATTGAATACTCCTAGAGACAGGTACATCTTATTTGTGATTGCCAATGTGAACGGATCAATAAACATAAACGATGTTCATCACACTCTGACCTGCTTAGGAAGGGTACTCACACATCACTTTATATTACGGAAGACCTACTAAACCATTCACTCTTTACAAATCTGGGACTGGAGGGATCAGAGAAATGCATCTTGCTATACAATAGCCGAACGTATAATGAGGAAGATTTTTTTAAACATTCCTTATATACGAAATAGACGCTAACATTGTTTATTAAAAAAGGTTCCATTTATCGTCGTTATAAAGGGCAAACACATCACATACACTTCTTTCCTTTAGTGGGTTCCTTTCTCATATTCCCCTTATAGGTATTTACGCATTCACACCTGGACCGGTCATCTTACGTCCTATTTTCGTTTAAACATCATCCAAATTTATAAGAAGCATGGCTAGTCGAGCGTTTTACAGCTTCGAGGTCGATACCTCCCATAATATCCTGGAAAGCATATATCTATACCTGTCCTAGCTGCTTTTTTAGCAGTATTTACCTCCTGATTTAAACAAGAGGCCATAGCACGTCCTGAGACAACCAAGCAAAAAAATTCGCCCGATCCTATCCCCTCTGCATTCTTTTGAGTTCCTAACTGAAAGATCGTTTTCATGTCTCTTTCATTAATCTGTAAATAAAACAACATTTCATTTCTCGCTTCTGAAACTTTTCACCTTTAACTCCAAATTATTATTATTCAATATATTATTTATTAATATATCTATATTATTATTATTATCTATTTAGGAAGTTCCTTCTAATGTGTACTTTACACACTGCTGTCCCCAGTCACCGAGTTGAAGGACTGATATAGATTACTTCTACCAAGTCCTCACATCACTCTTAGATTAATACGAATCGAACTCATCGCGATCAAATTATCAACTGGGGTAATTATGAACATTAGACAACTCTAGATAACTCTAACCCATTACCTATATTAGGATAATGAAACTACTCCTATAACCAAAAAGCCCTTCTGTACTTCCCGCCGTAGCCGACTAGCTAACGGAAGTCCGTCAATAAATTCAGTCGTTTAAATGTAATACTCGTTGACGTTTTGACAACCTATCTAACCCACTACCTGACATCCGCAGATGCCATCATCAGCGGATGGCTCACTCCAGAAACTACCGCTCGCAATGACCCAAATCGCGAACGATTTCCTACATTCAAGTTCCTGTAAAATCGGTCAACATCGAGGGTCAATCAAAATATAGACAATTTAAAATTGAAAGCAGTGTTTCTCTACCATTTTATGGGAGAGGGTGCACCACTCTAAAACCACTTGATTCGCAGCTATTTGTAAATTATCGAACATACCTCCTTTGAACTAATACCAATATCTTTCACTCCAGAGGATGTATACAATTTTATTGTTATGACCAATTATATACCTTTTTCCCATTTTCCAATCATTCAAAATCCCCCTCAGGCACTACCCCTCGTCTTATTAGAGGACTTTAATATACACACTGAGACAAAGTAGCGTTTCATGTGCGAGTGTGCTTAATAATGTGATCACAATATTGAGCTCGATGCTCATTCTCCAACTCCTACATGCAGAGACCTGCTCCAAGGTTACTTGAGCTCTTTAGTGCGGTTCCCTGTGATCATTATCCTCGTGATGTTTTTTCTCTTAACAAAATTGTAATTAGAAGTAAGAATGGAAATATTAATAATAATGAAAATTATTCATATACTCTCTTTCATGATTTATCAAGAATGTATAAGAGATGAAATATATAAGTAGTTTTTATAAGAGAGTATTTAAGATAACAAAAATATCTTTTCTATATTTACTTTTTATATTAATCATGAAATAAACATGCGTATATATTCTATAACCAAATATAAAAACACACTTTTAATATGCTCAGTTATTGAGTATCGCTCAGTAGAGTGTCCTTTCAGATATAGTACACAACTAAAAACGCTTATACCTATCTTAGTGTGAAGAGCGCGCTATCTATTATATCTGAAATATTATTGTCTCATAGAATATTTTTTCCCATCTATGTTTAATTTCAAATATATTACAAATAGTAGTATTTTAGTTTTAATATTGCTAAGATACGATCTGCTATATCACGCCATAATCACACAGTATCACATTCTACTACTGGAAAAAAAAAATAATAGCTAGATAACTATGCTACACAAGAAGGGGACTATAATATATTCTCAACAGATGCCGTCAAAGAATTATTTTCCAGGTACTTATATAAACCTGCCTTCATGACATTTCTCGATCACTCAATCAAATTATGAAATACACCTATAAAATGCACTTAAAAGTCTCTACTCTATATCTCTAATCAGACTAGTTATCTTAGATCAAGGTATGTGTCAGATTATTATACAAAGTAAGCCTTCGGCACACCCCGAAATCATAATATAATCCTATTTAAAGAATATATATATTTAAAAAAAAAATAAAAATATAATGCAGTAAAGCTATGTTAGATAGAAATGCATTCAGGAGGTCATGCCTGCAATCACATATTATCAGGTATGTATATACATGTCTCAATTATTATTTACCACTAAAATTGTATAATTACTTCAATAATATTTTCAACACATAACTGTAAAGTCTTCTTCAACTGACAATATGACAATCTTTATACATCAGTCAGCATAGCACTATCGTAACTCAGTGAGTAGTCTTGGATGGTGGTAAGTGAGTTTCAGTCTACGGTCAGAATCCATTCTTCTTAGTGATATTTAATTACACTTCTTACGGTTCTAAAATTAGCTAATAATCATACTCATGACAACGTTAATACAATATATACGATGTGTATCACTACACTATCTAGACGAATATCTCTTAAACAGTATTATAATACTCTCTGCATCGTGTAGAAAATGTAATCATCTATCCAGAACACGGCTACACAGTTATACTCTATACATACTGGGGGCTCACCTACTAATAATTTTTGCACACTGGTGAATGACAATATGCTACACCAGTGATCGTATTACTATATCATCTTTATGGTAACTATAGTAATAAATATTTACTAGAAGAGTATGTGTAATGAGTGTTTTATCATTGCACATAGTCGCGATTCTGCATTTATTTTTGCGCATCAAATGCTACGTTCTTACACATTCTAAAGAAGCTACTTTCACAATATCTAGCATGTATCGTAGCATTAGAGTATAAGTTTAATTAATCTACCATTTTACGGTAATATTCGCTTATTGAGTTATAGTCCGTAGTTAAGATTATAAACATGCAATAACATACAAGTGTTATGATCGTGAATCAGCTATCTACTATGCTGCACACACCTAACACAGCTTTCTCACACACACATGTATATATATCACCGCATCCACTAGTGCGTAGCAAAACATGAGATAAAAAAATACTTTTATATATACGTGGTTCATGATTACTATGATACCGGTGAGAAACTGTGATGTGATTCACTACACACTGTTGTCCTCGTGAATTTCTATTAACTTGTTAACTAGTTAATACAATATAGAGATGATGATGATTGAAGTAAGATTTAATGACCTTTTATAACGATTCAGTTTGGTAAATGATTTTGTAAATAAAGAGCGCTGCTGCTGTTATAGAATAAATAATTCTATTCCAAGAGAAATATTCTCTATCGTCTGCCACCCCGATCATAGCCCTACTAATCTATTGCCCTTAAATCTTGCATTCACAGCTTAATTAAATATTCTTCAACGAGTCCACTATAGAAATTACCAAATAGTGCCGCGTGCGCTTATTAATATCAATGCATTATTACTGCCCTACAACTCAGCTCAGTATGCTCACACACACACCATAAGCGTTACAGTTATCACGCGCTTCACACAGATGATCACGTGACTTGCTCCAACATAGACTTGAACACGAGCGATTACATTATAGAGTATGAGTATCTACATTTTCAGCTAGTTAATAATTGTTACAAATTAATGCATATCCCAATATGATATGACAACAGAGAGATCACGATAGTTAGAAATAGAAGAGGAGAGAATGTGTAGATAGCTACACTGTCAAAATAGTTCACACAATAGGTTGAGAGAATGTTCAAACTTCAACATTTATACACAAAGCAATCATCATAGTTAATTTAAAACCAGGTTTTAAAATTCAATAAAGATAACTCTTAACCTCCATTTGACAGATACGTGTTACCTTTCCTATGCTTAAAGTTAAAGAGATTTTTCCTAATATTTTTCTATTTATCTTCTTCCAAATCATTCTCCTTATTTATCACTATTAGTCTTGTTATATAGAATTCCTCCTTTTATTTTTTCACCATCTAAATCCTCAAGATAGTCTAATATATTTTTAACCTGTCTCTAGGGAATTCTTTGATATGGTATCTACTTAAAAACTTCTCTTCGACCATCCAGCTTCATCACCCTTTTCTGAAATTTTCATCATTCCTGGATACTCTCACATAATCTTCTACTTTAAACCGTGTTATCTTTTATTTTTCCCCTTATGTAAAACAGATTTTAAGGATCTGGATCACATCTCTATAGGATATCTTAACTTGTTCTATGACAAGACCGATTATAGGAGTAAGCCAGGTCATGTAGTATATCGAAATATTTAAATGTATTCATGTTTGGGAAATACCTATGCATTCTTTCTTTTATAGTTCTTTGTACTCTTTCAACTATTGCGGCTTTATTAACTGAAAATGTGTTGTAATACCCTTTGTCATACTCAGTAACTATTTCTTGAAAAACTCTTTGCTAAAAATTCTGTACCCTTAACTCTGTCCATATCATTGAGGATATCTACCATCTTTCCATTTATAATTTCTTGATTTGTTAGAAAAGTCTTTGATTTTATCTTTTAAAACCCTTAACCATAAGTACCTGATAAACATCTATCACAAAAAGAATAATATTGATACCCCTCATTGTAACGATTTATATTTTATCATATCGTCAAATCTAACTGCCATACGTTATCTAAATGTGGGCTATAGTTTTCCGGTTCTTAAAAATTTTTTTGCGTATAGGTTTATGTAGGGAAAAAGCATCCTCACCTTCTAAATATTTTTTCAATTCTTTTTTCATTAATTTGACATATAAATACAATCCTTGAAAAAACCACCGTACTGTATGTGTTTCACATCAAAGTAATAATTATCGACCGCTTCCTTAGCCTCCATGATTCACAATGCATTAACATAAAAATTATATCATTATATTAAAAAGGTGATATAAAAAATCAAATGTATATATGAAATATTTTATTTTAATTACAAAGTTAAATTAACTATTTTAAATTAACAAGTCTAAAAAACATAGCAGATGTATACAGAAAGATAACATAGGTTATATACATAATTATTAAATTACAAATATATACAATCATATAAAAAAATTACAATAAATAATAGGAACTAATCCATTTTGAAACAATGTTTTTTTCTTATTCTTTCTACACTTGAACGTAATGTACTTCTACTTATCACTTTAAATCTATCCGATGCAAAGAATTACAGAGGACTTCGTGTCAGGTTCTGGGAGACATGGAATATATCCAATCCGCTAACCGTTTTATTCTGGATTAAAGTTTATGAAAACTTAATAACATCTATGAAGTCGTTCTTGTTTGATCCTGTTCTATCCTGCTACAAGAGCCTTCTTTCAATCACGTGAGAGATCAGATTGTTCAATCAATGTCAATCAATATTCAAGTGGATCTGTTTATCCATCAATAATGATTTGACCAAGATTCATTCCATGTAATCTGATCTTTTAAACATATTATATAGAGCTATAACCGTTTTCTTACTCCTCATTTGTAAGCTTCCTGAGTACATGTTTAAACTACTTCTCTTTTCAACCTCAAATTTAGTATTTGGTGCTAGAACTGAATCTTCCTTAGGTGAATTTAATAAAATTTTAGATCTACAATTTTTGTTATAAGCATCTTTTGATTTATAGATTCTTTTTATCTACAATGAATGTTAAACTCACAGTTTAATATGATGCAGTCCTTCTCGTAATTATTTATCTGTTCAAACTTGCGGATCATATAAATCAAAGCTGCCGATTGTGAAATCAGTGGTTGATGAAGGTTATACCCTATCTGTTGCCAGTTGAGGTTTTGAACTGAGTTTTCAACTGTTTGTTGATTTGTTGCTTTTGGTTGTTGCTGCTGCTTTGTGTTGTTGTTGTGGTTGTTGTTAGTTGTTGTTTGTGTTTGTTGTTGTTGTTGTTTGTTGTTGTTGTGATGTGTTGTTGTTGTTTTCGTCAGTCGTTGTTTATGTCGTAACCTTGTTGTGTTGTTGTTGTATGTTGTGTATCATTGTTAGTGTTGTTTGGGTGGTAGGTGTCTAGTATTATATATTTCATCCTGTCGCGATCAATCCGCTGTGTATCAGGTAAAAGACTCAGCTACTTCTTTCAATCAAATAGTCCACAGCACAAATATAATAACAAAAGAGCACATATATTTTATATACCATGAAAAAAGGACTATAAATAATTGTAGAAATAGTACACCAATCATATCTGACACGGATACACTAGAAGCTATAACTTATTAAATATATAAGTTTTTTTCCTACGTTACCAGCAAGTTTTTTATATGATGTTTCTATGACTGACGTAGCGTTTTGACACCAATCTTGAGGTCTGATTTAAAAGGTACATTTCACCTTTTATCACTCAAGATATACGAGCAATTACTTACAGCTAGTCACTAAATAAGAGAAACTAAAACATTTTCAATACTCCATATCGATGATCAGTTATCTACGTTTTTACATGGAAGGTATTTCAGAGTCTATTTACAAATTTTACGCACACAGAAGATATAACTAATACTAGCTACTAGCGTAGTTACTTCAACTAATTCAGGGTATGTATTTACTGTCTCAATCTCGAAGTAAGATTATTTGTACCGCTTGTAATACTCTGGATAAGACGTGTTCTTAGTTGGAAATGATAGTTCTGACAAGAGGGATAGTTAAAAATCTTAAAAGAATTATAATAACTCTATGATAGAGTTTATACAGATAGTAAATTCAATCTGAAAGATTACTTTTGGAAACTCTTTACGTTGAGTACGTTGAACATTGTGGTGGCCACAACATTGACCATGATACTCAATAATCCTCTTGATCCGAACACAGATTAAAATATATCTGTCAGCTGTGTTTAAAGACACATCTCTCATATACTAATTCTGATGAAAGATATTCTGCGTTATAAAAAAATACTGTGATGTTTAAATAATGTGAGTAAACTGTGAAAGATAGGTAGGTAAATCATCATTCAATTTATGCATCAAATCATCAAGATTATCAATTTTATGCCCAGGTTAAACATTGAAGAAGTGTACAAAAGGTAGTTCATTATAAACTACGTTATCGTGATGAAAATTCATACTACATTCATTTAATTATCTATATTATAACTTTTCTTTTGGTATAAAACACTGTACGCATTATGATTTTAACAGTGTTGCGTTCTGAAAGATCTCCCACTTATTTTAATAACATGTTGTTAATAAAACAAGAAACGTTTTTCCCCGCACCCGATAGGACCTGACACAAAGACATGTTAGCAGGACGCGCGGATACATAACACATTTACCAGCATCCATTCTAGATTGACACCTTCGAACATTAATGAATTAAAGAACCAAGGTTTGCATGTAGTTTTAGAAATGGTTCACTTAGTTCAAATTAGAAACAATGATATATTCACATTATGCACTGGTGAGGGAGAGGTCACGAAGATAACTCAATCACACTCGACATCACCGTGATTCACTTGTTTATGGTCCTGCGTTAAAAGCATAACACGTCTTACTAAAAAAATATTATGGATTCACTTTCGAAGTTCTCAATAGCATCAATATGAACAATAGATCTAATAAGTAAGATGATAACTAACTTAATGGTTGTACAGAGTCGTTTATGTAGAGTTTTATGCTGTTAGATGTAGCGATTATCGATAATATTAGGAGGTATGTTAATGACATAACCAATCACAAAAATATGACTTTGTAAGCTCAACTAGAGTGTCATCATTTAATCAAAGTAGAAATTCAATAGATTCTATAGATGGAGTGCGAAGTAGGACTGCGCCAAGCTCGAGTCAAGATTGAGGTATTATAGATTTACTGATTATGACGGCCAGCCAATTCTTCAAGCGGTACTAGTAAAAACATATAGCACACGAATTTAATAATTCTAACATCTCCCAGATGACATGATACATATATCAGTCACAAGATAGAAACAATATGATCAATATTATGTGTATGCGCCAACCACCGAGTAGTCTGCTGTAAGCTAAGAGAACAAGTATAGAAGACTAATGTATACTATATATGACTTTAACTGATTTCTTTAGTGTATGTAAAAATACGAAATTTGCTTATCACACACATGAAAAGCATAATAATAATTGGTTAAAAATTTTACTAATAATAATAATTACACAAAAAAAATAAAAATAAAAAACATAAATTTTTATTATGAAAAAAATTATGTTGAAAACAAAAAAACTAAAAAAATAAAAAAAATTATTAAAGGAACACAAACAACTTGTTTGCGTTCTTACGCAAGGATCGCACAGGCGCGCGGGGGCGCGGGCGCGGGGTGCTTTGGCACGCCCAATTTCGCGTCGTGATCGATACGGCGCGTGCCTGTGAGGCGCGCGCACGCGCACTCGTTTCGCGTTCGTGATCCGCGCCGCGGTCGCGCAGACACGCGGCCGAGCAACGCGTCGGTCCGAGGCAGCTGACGACCAGCCTCGATCAAGAAGTCTCAAACACTCATATTCGAACTCTACATCCTTATAAACCTATATTTTAATACCCAATATTGTATTATTATCGTCAATATTTACTAACCAAGCACCGCACCGGAGCCAGCACCGGTGCGTTGTCAACTCCCGACTCCTCTGACTCAGGCTCCTTCTCTTTCTTCTAATATACTATCCAAATTCATGCTTGCTACGATCATTTAAATTTTTTAGGGGAAGGGGGGCGCACTCTAGCTACGACGAGATACGTCAGACTCCTTCTCCTTCTCTATACACTATCAAAATTTCAGCTTCTACGATACAATTTAATTTTAGCCTTGGGTTTACTTCCCCTTCTAGGGGACGCATGGACGTACTTTCGTCTACGACGAAAATTACGTCATCACGTTCACGACCCGAATCGTCGTAAGCCTAATCTATCTCGCTCAGAGCCGCAAACAGAAGGGTGTAGCGACATTTGAGCTACCTCTCGGGACGGCTACTCCCCCTATATACACTAGCGTGACTTAAATTTATTCGCAGTATCGAGCGCTTATCCCCTACATAGATTAATTCCAAGTTTCAGATGATACCTCTATACTTTTTGAGAAATCGGTGGTATCGACGATCCGGCGATTACTATATATATATATTATATATAATATATATATATATATATATATATATACAATATATATATATAATAATATATATATATATATATATATATATATATATATAGTTCATTAATAGTTAGTTAGGTAGGTTAGGTTAGGTTAGGTTAGGTTAGGTTAGGTTAGGTAATAAGGATAAGAATTTAATATTAGTTAATTCAAAATATTTATTAAATAAATTGTCGTCGTTATGCCACAACACGTTCTATTTGTAAACTGCGCGGTTTAGGCTATTTGAAATATCGGAAAACGAATGAAACATACTAGATACTTAAACACAAATATTTATATTCCAAAATATTTTACATTATGCGCTTGTTACACACTATGATTTACAATTATTAAAAAGATTAGAACTTAAAAAGAGTACAGGAGTAAATAAATAGACTTAAATATGCAATACTGTGCCGAAACTGAATGATTGGACCACAAATACACCAAGTACCAATACCAATACTCTCATGATGCTATTGCGAGATACCAATACCGAAATATACCTCAATACTGGAATTTCAGCCGAATACCATATCTACTCAATAAGAATACAATTATCAAACCCAATACTCCTATTAATTCGTTTATATTGATAATTTATTTATATGTATGAAAAAGACCACCTATTATTTATATTTTTAGAAACTTAAAAAAATATAAATGTTTACTTTTGAGGAAGAGATAAACAAATTTTTAGATAACCATTTCAATTTACGCATATAAAAAAATATATTATCCAATCATACTTAAGTAAAATGAACCAAGCTCCGCTTTTATGCAGTCGGGTCTTCGTCCATAGCACTGCGAAACTGCGAACTGCACCCCTCCTAAAAATTTCAGAACTAAGTCATAATACTCAGAGCAATTGATTATCGCAAAAACTCTCTCTCTCCTCTCTCTCTCTCTCTCTCTCTCTCTCTCTCCTCTCTCTCTCTCTCTCCTCCTCCTCTCTCTCTCCTCTCTCTCTCTCCTCCTCTCTATAAAATATTATAATAGTATATATATATATATATAATATATATATATATATATATAATATATATATATATATGATATATATAATATATATATAATAGTATAATATATAATTTTTGCTCGAACAATTAATTCCCATAGAAAATAATAAGAACTTGAAAAATCTTTTGTGTCCAAAAATCTCTCTATATAGTGCTAAATTTTTTACTGTGGTAATCTGAGCGAATAATGTGTCCGTGAGTGTTGCTAATAAAGTTACATTGGAAACTTTTTGGAAATTTTGGTCCCAACTAAAACGTCTCATAATAATCTCATTTTCTGAGCTTCAACATTCCATTACTCAATTAAATTTCGATCATTATTTCAATTTTAACTGATTCCGTTTTTCAAAACATCATTCGCATTAAGTAAATTAATATATATATATATTATATAAACTCAATATATATATTTATAATAATTATATAATAAATATATTAGTTTAAATGTTTACTGAATAAAACTTTTAATTATTATCATATTAAGAAAATAGTTATATATAATCTTACTATCTTTACTAAATCTAATTTCTATATTAACAAAATATATATAATATTATTATGTAG
>JABUQX010059159.1:40000-45435 GCA_015478945.1 Trachelipus rathkii | reverse complement strand
GGAGAAAGGAAAGAGAGAGAGAGAGAGAGAGATCAGATTGAAGGAGAGAGAGAAGGAAGAGAAGAGAGGAGATGAGAGAGACGAGAGGAGTGTAAAGTACCACTGTTGCCGATCCAACTATCACATGAGTTAGAAGCATTTAACACTTGTAGGATCACGTATTTGCAATCATTTTATTTGAATTTTAATTTTATTTTATTTTATTTTTCCATTTTTTATTTGCGTATTTGAATTATTTTTTATTGTTTGAATTTTCTGTTATTAAGGTCTCTTCTATGAGAAAATCTGTCACTGACTCGTGAACGAATCTATTGAATCGCTACCCGTAAAAAAGCAATGTGGAAGGACCGCGTTATTTTATT
This sequence comes from Trachelipus rathkii, assembly GCA_015478945.1. NCBI lineage: Eukaryota > Metazoa > Arthropoda > Malacostraca > Isopoda > Trachelipodidae > Trachelipus > Trachelipus rathkii. Next base: position 45,073 of record JABUQX010059159.1, on the reverse strand, counting down.
ATTCATTTTTTGATCTTTTGTTGAATTTATGAATTATTTTTAACCTATATTGTAGCATCTTTTGTTACTTTTAAGATTATTCTTTTTTTAATTATTTTGGCCGTAACCCCCTATTATTTTTATTTTATTGGTATTTTATAGGGTTCGTTCCAGCGAGCCTAAACACGTTCTTTTTTACGATTCCTCCAAAATGCCACATCTACAAAAGCGAGCGAAGAAGAGAGAGAGAGAGAAGAGAGAGGAGGAGAGGAGAGGAGAGGAGTGAGAGAGAGAGGAGAGAGAGAAGAGAGAGAGAAGAAGAGAGAGAGAGAGAGAGAGAGAGAGAGAGGAGAGAGAAGAGAGAGAGAGAGGAGAGAGAGTAGTATATTATATATATATATATTATATATATATAAATAATATATATAATATATATATATAATATATATATAATATATATAATATATATATATATATATATAATATATATATATATATATATATATATATATATATATATTAACATTGTTGACCATGATATTTCGACATTAACCTTGCCGGATACCCTATACCCAGCCTAACACCTAGCCTAAACCTGCACCTAACCTGACCTTACCTAACATTAACCTTAACCTAACCTAACCTAACCTAACCTGAACCTAACCTTAAACCATAACCTAGCGTACATCCTACACCTAGCCTACGGACCTATCCTACTCCTGCCCACCTACCTCCACCCCGCCTGAGCTCCATCCGGTAAACTGATGCCTAGCCTTGTTAGTATCGGCTGCTAAACATGAGGTCTGTAGGAAACCTGACCTGTGATGGATCTAATCCTGAAAACTATTTCCATTCCGGCACACCACACCACACACACACACGACACACACACACACACACGCACACACACACACAACACACACACACACACACTTATACTTATACACATACACACTTATACTTATACACACAACACACACACACACACACACACACCACACCACACACACACACACACACACATTCACTATGACACTTATTACACACATTCACTATGACACTTATACACCACATTCACTATGACACTTACATTTGCCCAGTAGACACTACATTTACACTTATACAACCAACGGTACACGAAACACACCACAGCATACACCACACCCACTTACACTTATACAGCACATTCACTATGACACTTACACTCACCATAGACACTTACACTTACATTTACACTTATACACATGTATAAAAATTTTTCGACCAACCCTTGGTCTTCCATGGGTCAATTTTAGGCCCATCCTAATTTTAGGCACTTAAACATTTTTATTAAAAAATATACTTTACAGACTTAAAGCAGTAAATCAGTAAATCAATAGAGGTGTGTCCTAACACCAAGGGGATTAGTATGCTTTGTTTTACTGTTTTACTGCTTTAACTCTGTTTTACTGCTTGAACTCATGTTTTACTGCTTTAACTCATATGTTTTACTGCTTAACTCATATATTATTAACATTACATACCTTTAAGCAAGTAAATCAGTAAATCAATTAATCAAACCACCACAACAAGGGGATTAGTATGCTGTTGTTTTACTGTTTTACTGCTTTCCACCTCATGTTTTACTGTTTTAACTTATATTGTTTTACTGCTTTAACTTCACATATTTATAAACATTACATACCTTAAAGAGCAGTAAATCAGTAAAAATCAATAGAGGTGTGAACCTAACACCAGGGGGGGGATTAGTATTGCTTTTTTTATGTTTTACTGCTTACGCTTTAAACTCATGTTTTACTGCTTAAACTTTCTGCTTTACTGCTTAAACTTTCTGTTTTACTAGCTTTAACTATGTTTTACTGCTTTAACTCATAGGTTTTACTGCTTTTAACTCATATGTTTTACTGCTTAACTCACATATTCATTAAAATTACCATACCTTAAAGCAGAAATCAGTAAATCAGTAAAGAGGTGTTAACTAACACCAAGGGGGATTAGTATGCTTTTGTTTTACTGCTTTTACTGCTTTAACTCATTTTACTGCTTTAACTTTCTGCTTTACTGCATTAACTTTCTGCCTTTACTTTTTTAACTTTCTGCTTTACTGTTTTAAATTTCTGCTTTACTGCTTTAACTCATATATTTTATTAACATAGTTTTTTATTTTGTTTACTTACTAATTTACATATTTTATTATTAGTTTTATTTATTGTTTAATTAATTTTTTTATCATTTAGTCCTTTATTTTTATTTATACTTTCGTTTGATATACACTACATTTAATTGTTGATTATATTTGGAACAACACACGCACACAAAAACACACACACATACACTTACACATATACACACATTCACTATGACACTTATACACCACCATTTCACTAATGGGACACAAAATCAACCAACACAAAAACAATTACATTTTACCCATAGACACTACATTTACACTTATACAATCGCGTCACCCCACAACATTCCACTATGATACTTATACACACATTCACTATTGATAATAACATTACCCATAGAAACTTACATTTACACTTACACTTACACACACAAGATTTATTTACACTCACACAGATTTACTTACACTCACACAGAGTTTACTGACACTCACACACAGATTTACGTTAAATATAGATGGAATTACAACTTGCAGACAGTTTTGCACTCACACACGGGAGCGCACACGCACACATACACACCCACCCACACACACATACACAGAACGAATAATTTATGTAAAACATTTTATGTTTTATTTAAACACGTACATTTATATTACTTCATTCAAATATAATAAAATATTTTTCAAAGTTTCCTGAAAACTTCTATAATAAATCAATCATAATCTTTGAACAAAGAATTTATTTTTAACGAATACTGGTTGTTTAAAATTTATAAAACTATCAAGTTTTTAAAATAACTTTTTACTAAATTTTATGAAATTTTATTAAAAACATATATTTTACGTACCTTAAGCCAATAAATCAGTAAATCAGTAAGGCCAGCCCCGTAGCACCTCTACATTTTCAAGCTATCACGTTTTGTTCTATTGTACTTACTGCTTACATCATCTTTAGCCATGTAATAAGTATAAAATAACAAAAATCTCCTCTGCTAACATAACATGTATTTTATTAAAATCTTTCTAAGTTTTTATTTAAAAATAACAATTATTCACTTACATTTATATATATTCACTCGATGTTATACTAAAAAAATATTTCAAAGTTTTTTTAAATAATTCCGGTTTTCTTTATTATTATTAATTATTATATATGTATATTGACAATCCATCACGAGAGAAAACACAACAACCCGCACTCCTTACAGATACAAAACTGACCTCTCTCTGTAAGTGTTGAAATAACTACTTTAGGTCTAAATTTAGGATAATCCTTTTTGTAACCCGGGGCGATTTAAGCCTAATTCCAAGTCAAAATATATTTCAAACTGACCTTTTTCTGTAAAATGTGGTGCAATAACTACAATAACTATGTTAGGCCTAAATTTAGGATAAGCCTTTTTGTAGACGGGCTAATTTAATCCTAATACAAGGTCAAAAGGTAATTCCCGTATAGACAAGAATCATTGTTATTATTATTTTTATAAATATATTTCAAACTGAAACATGCTGGATCGGAAAGATCCTTTAAGCAGGTAAAAAGGAAATGTTTTCCTTACTTGTGATTGGTCGGGGTAATCCTTATCTCTATATGACCTCGTATGTGATTGGTCGAGAATTATTTTATCGTCTTTTGAAAATTAACGTTGTTCTTTAAACTTGTATTTGAGCAGGTGTGTGTTTTATTATCTTTTAGACCCAAACTCATTTTAAAATCATAGTCATTTTAGCTGTTATGCGGTGCACAAGTTATCTGATTTGTATTAAAAGTGTTTTGTTTTTACTAAGTGTATATCATATTTATAATAAATACTTACATTGAGGAATAATTATTAATTTCACTAGAATAGATAATAATTAATTCACTAGTTCATAAGCTAACCACCAGGGCTCAGCATGAGCCCCACCCGCAAAGGCAGCCAACCCCGCACCCGCAGGTGCGTCCCGCCGCGTCCCCAGCCCGCCGCGTGCGCCCGCAGGCGCAATATTTCCGCGTTCCCGCCCGCCGCGTGCACCCGCAGGCGCAATATTTCCGCACGAATGAAATATATATATATTTCATTCGCGCGGAAATATCGTGCCTGCGGGTGCACGCGGCGGGCGGGAACGCAGAAATATTGCGCCCGCGGGCGCATGCGGCGGGCTGGGAACGCGGCGGGACGCACCTGCGGTGCGGGTTGGCTGCCTTTGCGGGTGGGGCTCATGCTGAGCCCTGGTGGTTAGCTTATGAACTAGTGAATTAATTATTATCTATTCTAGTGAAATTAATAATTATTCCTCAATGTAAGTATTTATTATAAATATGATATACACTTAGTAAAAACAAAACACTTTTAATACAAATCAGATAACTTGTGCACCGCATAACAGCTAAAATGACTATGATTTTAAAATGAGTTTGGGTCTAAAAGATAATAAAACACACACCTGCTCAAATACAAGTTTAAAGAACAACGTTAATTTTCAAAAGACGATAAAATAATTCTCGACCAATCACATACGAGGTCATATAGAGATAAGGATTACCCCGACCAATCACAAGTAAGGAAAACATTTCCTTTTTACCTGCTTAAAGGATCTTTCCGATCCAGCATGTTTCAGTTTTAAAATATATTATAAAAAAAATAATAACATGATTCTTGTCTATAACCCGGGGGGAAAAAAAATACCTTACCTTTTGACCTGGTATTAGGATTAAATTAGCCCGTCTACAAAAAGGCTTATCCTAAATTTAGGCCTAAATTTAGGCCTAACGTAGTTATTGCACCACATTTTACAGAAAAAGGTCAGTTTGAAATATATTTTGACCTGGAATTAGGCTTTAATCGCCTCGGGTTACAAAAAGGATTATCCTAAATTTAGACCTAAAAGTAGTTATTTCGACACATTTTACAGAGAGAGGTCAGTTTCGTATCTCTAAGGAGTGCGGTTGTTGTGTTTTCTCGTGATGAATGTCAATG
>JABUQX010059159.1:25000-30000 GCA_015478945.1 Trachelipus rathkii | reverse complement strand
TCACACCACACCACTCATATTCACCGTTTCCCTTCATCTTTGTTTCAGTCACAGCTAGCAATCAAATTTTGCCCTTTCTAAAATACATTCCAATCACTCTCTCCTCTTCCTCCTCAAACATTTATTCCTCTGAGCATTCCATGTATCCATATGGATTCATACATTTTCGCCCGAAAGATAGAACGCCGGCTACGGCGATCACGACCTTCGCTGAGCCATGCACATTAGCATTGCTGGCAAAAGATAAGTGTAGTGGGCAGCAACCCAACTACCACCATCACTTAGTTGCCTTCTACGACACGCCGGACATACGATGTGGGCAATTTTTCTCCCCCACCACAAAGGGATATAAGGGGATATGGATGTCTGTAAGATGTTTCCGAGAGAGGCGGTGGATAGAAGTATGTGTTATATGATATGTGGATAAAAGGTGGTGTCTCTTAGATGTTGTCTGGAGGATGATGGATATCATGAACGCAACAGACAGAGAAAGGTGAACCATTTAGGGCCACTGGAAGGTCATACATCTCCAGAATCAAAATTGGTATAAGATATAATAGATATATATCTATATATATATAATATATATATATATATATAATATTATATATTATATAATATATATATATATATATATATATAATATATAATAATATAGTTATATAATATTATATATAGATAATTTAATATTATATTATTGAGTTTTAATATTATCCAAAATTTTTAATATTTGTTCAATTAATCGGCGCAAAAAAATCGCCAGAAATTGACCGATTGACGATGACGATTGAAAAAAAATAGCCGATTTTGCCGATTGACGATGACGATGCGATTAATCGTCCCAATTCACTAAAATATTAATATATATATATATATATATATAGATATATAATATATATATATATATATATATATTATATATATATAGTATATATATATATATCTATAATATATACTGTATATATATATTATATATATATAGATATATTTATAATATATATATTATATATATATATATATATATATATATTATATATATATAATATATAATATATATAATATATATATAATATATATATATATATATATACTATATATATATATATATATATATATATATAGGCCAAGCCTCTAGGAAGAGCCAACAATCCATATCTCAAAAACTCCAATAGCTACAGGGAAAAGGAATACATTGTGGGAATCCTGGTAAAATTTTAGTGAGGGAAATGTAAAAAAAAAGATCATATCTCAAAAACTACCATAGCTACAGGGAAAAGGAAGACATTTTTTGAATCCTTTTAAACTTTTAGGTAGGAAAATGTAAAAAAAAAAAAATAAAAAAAATAAATAAAATAAAATTGGTATTTTTTTAGGGAGCTCGACGCCGCGGGGGCCAGAGTAGGATATATATATATATATTATATATATATATATAATATATATACTATAATATATATATATAATATATATGATATTATATACATATATAGGCCAGCCTCTAGTAAGAGCCACCAATCCATATTCAAAAACTACAATAGCTACAGGGAAAAAGAATACATTGTTGGAATCCGGTAAAATTTTAGTGAGGAAAATGTAAAAAAAAAATTCATATATTGTTAGTATACGTAAGATAGCGGCTCCGAAAAGCAATACATTTTTTGGAATCCTTGTAAAATTTTAGCAGGCAACGTGTAAAAAAAAAAAAAAAAAAATATAAATAAATAAATTAAATAAATAAATTTGCTATTTGGTTAGGGAGCTTCGAAGCCGGCGGGGACAGAGTATATTATATTTATATATCACTATATAGTATATATTATATATATATATATATATATATAATATGTATATAGTAAAGAATAGATTTATTTTTTATATATATATAGGATATGTGTAAACTAATGTATTTCTTTTAAATATAATATATATATAATATATAATATATAGATATAATCTATATATATATATATATTATATATATATATATATAATATATATATATATACTATATAATATATAATATATATTATAAATATATATTAGATATATATAATAGTTATATAGTATATTAATTAATTGTAAAGGTATTACACGGCAATGTAGGGGGCTCGAGCCGACGGGGAACACAGGGGGGGACGTTTTCCATACCCCGTAGGGGAGGGGCGGAGGAACCCCCGCGACACCCAAATACCAAAGAGCGGGGGTTCCGGAGCACCCTGCCCCGGAGGGGGGAAATAGTCCAACCCCGTTGTTCCCCGGAAGGAGGCCGAGAGACCCCGACCCCTGCCATCGGTGCGGTATACCCTTGGGGTAATCTTTAGTTAAAAAAAAAATAACTATACTAGAAGTCTATTTATTTTAACGAGTAACGTATAAAGGTCTTAAATAGGCTTTCTCCTCATATTACTATATTTATTAACAATAATTTTTTTTTCTTTTTTTTTACATTTTCCTAACTAAAATTTTACCAGGATTCCAAAAATGTATTCCTTTTCCCTGTAGCTATTGTAGTTTTTGAGATATATTTTTTTTTCTTAACTAAAATTTTACCAGCATTCCAAAAATTTATTCCTTTTCCCGATAGCTGTAGCATTTTTTTAGATATGGATTGTGGCTTTTCTAGAGGCTGACCATATATATATATATATAATATATATATATATAGTATATATTTAATAATAATATATATATATATATATATATATATATATATATATTATATTATATATATATATAATATATATTAGTAAAATATATATATAATAATTATAATATAACACAAGTGCATCAGAGTGTTTAAGGAGCATTTTACGAATGATGCAAGCATTAGAAAACCAATTTTCCATTTTGAAGGAAATACCGCCACAAGGAAAAGCGCTTTTCAGTTGCATTCAAGCGGCATGTAATCGTTCCATTCATCATGGCTATGAATTTGATCGCGAAGACTCTGCGATGTTAGAACCATTGTAAATGCCTCTCCAATTAAAACCTTGAATATCGTCAAAACCTCGCAGCACATTCAAACATTGTGGAAATGGTTAGGACTTAGGAGCCATCGGAAAGGTGAAGAAAAAATCATCGATGAGTATTAAAAGAAGCTAATCAAATTGCCGAGCAACTGGGACTTGATAGGATACTACCACGGATTGTTGGTAAGGCAGCAGCCCCGCAAGCAAACCATCCAGCAAACCAAAATTCCATGGAGTTCTGGAAAGATCCAATTAATTCCGTATTCGGATCTATAACCTTTCTTATGGAAATTACGGTTTTCTACTAAAAATACACCTGCTTATGCATTAACAAATCTACATCCTTTCCACATTGCTACTCATGAACATCGATGAGTTAAAGAAAAGACAGCTCATTTTATAGTTTTTACTACTTAGAAGGCATAGAAGAAGAGCTAGGACTTTGGTACAAAATTTGGAAGGACAAGAAACTGGAGAAGTAATTGTAAAGGAACTAAAAGATCGTGTTGTCTCTCAAGTCTTAAAGGAGAAGAACCTTTCTTTCCGTCGGACGAAAAAGGCTTGATGATACTACTTCGCCCTGACATGCAAAAACCAAGTACAGTAGAGCCTCTTTATGTACTCTGCGAAGGATCAAGACTTGGCTTCTAAGTACTATGGAAGATGACAGGTTAAACGGGCTGGCTATGATGAGTGTGCACAGAAAATTTGTTTGACAATTATGATTATTTTATTCAAACAGTAGTTGATAAATTTGCGTTGAATCCAAGGAAATTACTTTTTTAATATCAATTTGCAACTGCTCGTATATTGTGAATTTGCCATCATTGCATATGATATTTGACAGCTATTGTTTTAATAACAATATTTCTATTTTTAAATCATTAATCAATTTAATTATCCATAAAAATGTTTCTAGTATTATATGTTCTCTTTTTATATAGATATATATAATATATATATATATATATATATATACTATATATATAGTAATATATATAATATAATATATATATATATATATAATCATATATATTATATATATATATATCTCAGTATAGTATATATATAAAGAGCTCTATAAAATTTTAAGCTGCCCCCCTAGCTTGGAAGCTGGCGACGCCCATATAATATATATATATATGATACTAATTATATATATATATAGTATCATATATTATATATATATATATAATATATATATTCTATATATATATAATATATATGATATATATAAAATATATATATATATATAATATAATATATATTAAATTTTAAATATTTTCTTGTAAGATTTAACTTGCCTAAATAGGAATTTTAATTCTGGAGCTTGCAAGTAGTAATTTTGAAACATTAATTAACTAAATATTGCAATATATTCCGTACTTCTAACTAACATAACAAAAATTTCTATAAAAAATTAAAAGATTAATTTTTTTTAAACGGGAGGTTCAAAACATTTAATTAATGTTCAAGTGCCCATTTGTTCACCCCTTAAAAGTGGACATAATTCGGAATTTATCAGCCAATTTTGACCCCGATAAACACCAAACTGTATATTATTTTTGCCCTCTAAACGTTGTTTTCCGGGGTTTTTCTGTGTCTGTAGTCATTTTTCAGGATTTTCAATTTTTCAAAACCCATGTTTTTGACATTTTTCGTATCAACTTCCAGAATTTTTTTCGAAATGACTTCAAACTTGAAATATGCATAGATGGGTTCATTATCTACAAAAGTCACGAAATACTTTTTTGATTTTTTGAGTTTTGTGCTCAGCGTTGTCCAATTTCAAAACCCACTTTTTTGGATTTTAAAAATGAAAAAATTGCTGCATAATTTTTTTTCTTTTACTGGGCGAAGTGGATAAAATCTTCAGGGCATGTAGTCGGGAGAGAGCACATTTTTTACTTAGATAATTTCTTTGTATATGTATTAGTTTTGGATTTGTTCTTGGAAAAAATTTTCCAAAATTTTTTTTTGGAAATTTTAAAAAAAAATTCTTTTGAGTATACAAAAACATTATCTAAGTAA
>JABUQX010059159.1:15000-17500 GCA_015478945.1 Trachelipus rathkii | reverse complement strand
AAAAATATACAATTTCAAAGCACCGCAACCCATACAAAATAACTCTTGACCAACGACCAAACATCATCATACCAGTCAATAGAAATACAAGTCAATAAGAACATACAACATAATCAACTTTTATATCCCCCAACTATATCTAGAAATTGTCCACATAACAATGGCCAAACCTATCCCCTCTAGCACAATATAACAGCTTGATACTGGCCGAAGATTTCAATGCACACCACCCTACATGCCTCAATACTCACCCACATTCACAAAGAGGCATTGCACTCATTAATGATCTTCACTCACTCAGTATCCTCAATGCATACCACCCTACATGGTTCAATACTCACCCACATTCACAAAGAGGCGATGCACTCATTAATGATCTTCACTCACTCAGTATCCTCAACAACAGAAATCAACCTACACGACGACAATCTCTTCAAAACAATCAAAATCTGACATCCCCCGACATCACTTTCTGGTCCCTTCGAATTTATATCACTATTACATGGCAAACCTTTCAAACTCTGTCCTTAGACCACTCCCCAATTTTTATCACAGTTCAGCAAAAACACCCAAATTACACTTCATCTAAAAAAACAAATACCAACTTCAAAAGAGCAAATTGGCAAGCATATAATGATAGTATAAAATAAGATTTGGAAACATTCCAGGTAGAAAATTTCTCCTCACTTATTCAAGCAATCAAGCAAAAAATACATTCCACACAAAAGCAACGCAACTTTACCGTACACTAAAAATAACCATCCATCGCAAACCCAACCCCCTCTCACACACGAAGCAATCTTCAAACAAAACAATAAAATTCCTGGTCCAAAAGAAAATATCAATGTAATAATAACATGTCACATTATTCAAAATTTAGCCATAAACCCACAATCCACTTTAGCAGACAAATAATTAAATGAGTTAAAAAATTAAAACCCCCCATAAGTACTCGACATAATAAAAAAAAAATTAAAAAATTCACAAGCAGTAGGCCCAGACCAAATATATAATATCCACCTCAAACATTTGGGAAACCAATTAACACATCATGGCAAACTAGCACACTCCCCCCCTTTCCTTATGGAAACACTCCCACATAATTCCTATACTAAATCCAGGTAAACTACCCAACAACTCCGCCTCCTACAGACCAATTTCACTGTTCTCCACAATATTCAAAATATTGGAAAAATTAGGACTCAATAGAATTCTACCTTATATTCCTCTATCTAGGAAACAATATGGATTTAGACAAAAACATTCCACAATCACTCTCCTAACTGATTTAGCACAACATTTTCTGAATGGGTTTAACGAAAACTCTCTCCCTCTCGCACCATTCTAATCGCAATAGATATTAACAAGGAATTTGATACGGTCTCCCGACATATCTTAATAAGTAAAATATTAAGTTCTAACAACCCCATTAAATAAAAAAAAATAGCAGTAAACTTCATATCAGGAGGCACAGCATTAGTTAAACAAGGACGACATTCCTCTTGTACATACAATTATATAATGGCGTTCCCCAAGGAGCCATTCTCTCATCTTCACTCTTTAGATTTTTTTATACAGGATCTCCCAACCCCCGCCTCTCCTTACATAAAAATTAATAGCTATGCCAATGATCTAACCATAACCGCCCAACAGCCTCCCATAAATACAGCACGTACAGGGCTTCAACATTATAAAAGAACAACTGGAACAGTGGTTGACAGATAATAGAATGCCAGCCTCACCCCCAAAATCCTCAATTTCTTTATTCACAACAGATAAAAGAGAATCGCATAAACATCTAACAATTCATCTTTTAAATAGCAGACTTCCTCTTAATAGACAACCAACCATCTTAGGATTGACCTTCGACCCACATATGATATTTCCCGGCCCCCCTCCTCCCACATAAACAAAATCACATCTAAAGCCACAAATAAATTAAGTGCTATGAAGGCAATGACAGGAACTAACTTTGGACAACATAAAGAAACAAACTCAATAGTATACAGACAATATCTTCTCCCCTCTTTAAACTACGCATCCTCCTCCTGGGCTCCCACAGTATCAGAGACTAACATTAAGAAGCTGGAAGTAGTTCAAAATAAAGCCCTTAGTTTAATAACTGGCTGCTCCCCACTACACCTAAACATTACCTTCAAACTGAAACATAAATCCTACCAATAGGGGCCCATCTCGACATGATAGGATGTCAATTCTATAGCAGTTCACTATTAACAGATCACCCCTACATCAAGCACTGCAACAACCCATTATACTTAGAAATAAAAAAGCTACACCAGAAGCAAAAAAATATTATTCTATTATATACAACAATCTGCCTCCACACAACCTGACACTCATGTCATTAAACACATTCACACACAACTGAGCCAGGAAACTATCTTCACATACTCAAACAATACCGGACTCAAAACACGTCTACCAGAACTCTCCAATAGTGAACAAACTTTGGATTGCCAAACACGGGTAATGCTTTCAG
>JABUQX010059159.1:5000-7500 GCA_015478945.1 Trachelipus rathkii | reverse complement strand
GAACCTCCACCCAATTAGGCACTCACTTCTTCAGAGCTTTCTTCCAGATAAGTTTTAAAATTGTCCGGCTTTTCAGGCAGAATAAACCGGGCCTTTAAAGTATGTTCCTTCTTGGATTCTTTTCATATCAAAACTCCAATATTTAAGGATCTTCGCTAATTTTTAAATCTCTTTTCTTCATACATTGGTTGATAACAGTGCATATTTAACTTGCCTTGAGAACCATATTTGCCACCTACTCGCCACTTTTGATGTCCATAAACAGAAAATTTACCTGAAGATTCTCTTCCACAGGTCGATTCACCGACATCCTTATTAGAACCCTCAGACCAATATTAATGAAAAACTTCCTATTTGCCACCTTTATTTTCATTCCCACTAATAATTTCAAAATTATTAACTTTTTCAGATCCAAAGATTTAATCCTAAAGAGTTGCTCTCCTCGATAGTCTGCTTGTATAAGTGTGCGCTGTAATGCCCGCTATGTAGGTCAGACCAGGACTACAACAACTTTGCATTAGGATGCCGAAACATAAGGGGTTGTTCTTTGCCGACACAATCTTTCCTCTATCCCGCCTGAAATTTTCATCTATACGTAGCTATAGCCATGAAAAAGACCACCCCATCACTACCAATGACTTCTCGATTCTTGCCTCCGTCACACTGATACTCGCGACAGGAAAATCTTGGAGATCCTCTACATTCATGAATTGGAGCCCGAATCTTATTATATTTGTAATACTTGAATTATTTTAATTTTAATTTAATACTTTAATTATACTAAGTCTTTTTATAATTTTCATTTTATATATATGCTATAAATACTGATTTTTAAGTTTAGTAAGTCCCAACAACACCAAACCTATGTATAATTTTTGCTATCAGAGTGTTCCGATCATTTCTTGTTCAATCTTGTTCTTTTGGTTGATCCAGTTACGTAAGGTTAGTAAAACGAGTTAATAATAGATTTAATTTTATGTAATTTTTTTTTGTACATTTTTAAATGTTTATGATTTTATATTTTTATATAATTTTATATAAAACCAAATATTGTAGATATTGTTTATTTATTAAATTTATTATTACTTAGAGCTGATGATGCGCTTAGCTATAGCGCGAAACACGTCCTTAATAAACTATGACACTCTCCTTGGTGTTTGTCTTTCCTTTTCATCTTTAAATTGAGGTTCCCTAGGAACAAATCAATCGCAGATTTATATATATAATATATATATATATTTATAATATATATATATAATATATATATATATACTATATGAATATAATATATATATATATATATATTATATATAGTATATAGGGGGCTTCGAAAATTTGAAACCTTATAATGGAGAATTAATGCGATGCATATATTTTACCTTTTCTTTATTTGAAGGTATTGTAAATACTTTTCAATAATTTGCTTTTTATTTAGCTAGTTTTACACTGATGTTATTAACTGTTAATATGCACTATCTTGGCCATAACTCCATAAATAGTATTATAAAAGTAGGGTATGTCAAATTATCATAAAAGACACGTAATTATTTATTTGCTATATGTTTTCCCATTTGACCTCATATAACTTACTGTAGATATGTGATTGAAATTCATCTCATTCATCAGCTAATCCAATCAGTTTTCTAAATTCAAATTTTCCTAGACTGAAAATATCTAATCGTTTTTAAACTTAGTTTCAAAATTTAAACTACTATTCTAATACTCCTATCCATCATTTTTGGGTTTCAAACAATTATTCAGATATAATCTTCCTGTTCATATTAGTATTTCTTACATTATTATGCTTTCGTTTCAGCAATAAAGCCATTTAAGGACAACCTTCTACATCTTTTAGAATTTTATGTCATTTTATTCTAATTTTTTTTTAATATTTTGTTCAGCAAAAGATTAATTTTCATGCTCTATCATATTCTTATTTTCATTTTGATATATTTTCATATTCTTTACTGAGATCTCGTATGTTTGCCAAATCATCTGTTCATTGCTCATTATTTATATACATTATATATATATACTATATATTATATATATATTATATATATATATATATAATACCAGAAAACTACCATATTAAAATACATTATCCACATGAATTTTAGAATTCTTTACATTATTTTGTAAAAATAAAAAATTTCCTTACCCTACCTTCAACCATCAAGAAAAAGCCCATGAGGATTCTGCTGTGAGGTCTGAATTGCCTTTGTGTCCATCTCCGCTAATGATGGTCACCCGACGGGCCTTTAAGTTGCGGTCCGCCTCGAACGTCAAGATGCGAATAGCCAAATAAACCTTAAGGAAAAAAGGAGAAACTGTCAATGCATTGAGATTTACGGTCTTTACCTCGTCTCTTTCATTATTTTAGCCGCAAATTGTAACAAATTGGCTTTGCTCTTCTTTATTTCGTCATTGATCTTTAAAAATAAGTTCGTCTGCACCTGATTTTACATAGCCTTTTACTCTACTCTCATTACATCTTCGC
>JABUQX010059157.1:20000-42109 GCA_015478945.1 Trachelipus rathkii | reverse complement strand
AAAATTAAATGGTAAAAGTATACTAAATTATTAAAATTTTATATAAAAGTTAAAAAGAAGCTATTTTGCATCATAAATTAAAAGAAAAACTACCACAATAATAATTAGCTATAAATCAATATTGAATTCATTTAGAAATTCTCGCTCTACTCTGATCTTAGGAGTAAAATTCTTTTCTACGGACGGACGAATGACGTCATTTGTTACGTCAACTTATAAGGGAGCGGGTAGTCTGTCCTTTACCTATAGTATTCGAAAGTATATGAAACTTTTTCGTTCTCTTCACCGTAAAATATGTACAGAAATGTGTAGAAAAACACGACCAATGTGGCGGCTTTGTGCATTTTTGTTTGAAATCTTTGTAACGAATGTGCTCTGATTATTCTGATATTGAATTTTAATTTTATATATAACCCTTATTTAAAACATTTGATTTTGATTAAATACATATAAAAATAATTGAAATAATGCATATTGGAGTAGTGTAGATTTTATATTAAGAAAAAAACGCTTTAAAAACTTTATCTATAAAACCAACAGCTTTATTTTAAAAAAAAGTGGTAGGCCTAAGAAATTACTCAATTGGAATGTGCTTTAAAATGAAGTATTTGGTAAAAATAATATAAACAAGCTTTTCATACAAATAAATAGTACGTATTATAATATTAAGATATGTTATGTTTTCGTAGCTAATATATATATAATATATATATATATAATATATATATATATACCTATATATATTAGTATAATATATAATAATATATAATATATATAATATATATATAATAAATATATATATAAATATATATATATATATATATTGTTTAGGTTACTACTATATACGTAGTTTTTTTTATTATTTGATTTGTTATACCCATGAGAAGATTTTTTATCTATTGTTATTTGCTCGTTTCTGTTAGAGCATTTTATGGAATTTAAAACTGGAAGCACTTTTGAGTAAATTTATTTTACATAGTTATTATTTGGAGATTAAAATTCTTAAATCTAAATTTAAACACCACTCTGACGAGCATGGTACAATTTTTAAAAAACTAACGAACGCATTAAAAATCACAAATAGCTTTCGTCATTGGACATGACCTCTTCAGTTTTCGCATTCTTAGTAACTGAACAATATTACTGGAATAATTTTCTATATGCAATAAAACAATCTTGGGACGCTGACATAGTCCAACATTTCTGGAACCTGACAACCGGCAACCTGTGCTGGTATTTTTTACCGAAATAAATTTATAGCTAAATTTCTAGTAGGAAATAAATGTAGGTATATACTTAAGCACACGTGATCATGTATGAAAATACTCATACATACTTATGTGCTTGACCCCATGCTTAAACACACATTTACACACAAACACTTATACTCACACACAAAAATACTTTAAGATATGTAAGAACACACACATACAAACACACACACAAACACATACAAAGAAACATATATATATATATATATATATTATAATATAATATATTATAATTATATGTATTTACATATATATGCGCATATTATACCACATATACATATATTTATATCTATATATACTATATATATCTATATATATGTGTATGTATGTATATATATACATACATACACATACATACATACATGGATAAATACATACATACATACATAAATACATACATACATACATACATACATACATACATACATACATACATACATACATACATACATACATACATACATACATACATACATACATACATGCATACATACATACATACATATACATATAACCACTCGAATACACACACACACTAACATATAGAAACCATTTTTTTTTTTTAAATTACGATATTTAAACATATTGGAATGCCAGTATCTCCGACCCTGAAAAAGGAAGAGCGAAAAAGGAAAAGTTATTTATGAATTTTTTTGTTAATGGTTTTGATGAGTTGTGAATGTGTGTTTATTAAACTGTTTAGTACGTTATAAATTTTGATTTCTCCTGGAATGGAGTTGAAATTTTGGGTGGAGAGTATACAAAGGGATTCTATTATTTTTATACGGTGTGGGTTGGAGGTTTTGTGTATGGGGGTCATATTATTTACGTGTATTTTATGATTTAACGAAGAACGATGAGATATGAGAGAAGAGTTTCTATTGTCGTTTATTAGGTCCTGCTTGTGTTGGTAAAGTCTCCGGTCAAAGTCATTAGTCTCTCCTATGTAAAGTCTATTGCAGTCGTAGCAGGGTATGGTGTAAATACATTGAGTGGGGTTAGGTGCAGGTTTACGTGGGTGAAGAGATTGCTTAAGGGAGATGGAGTTTGAGGGGGTGAGAATAATATGTTTGGGTATATGTTGTTTTATGTTGTGAATATTGATAATGGGTATGGGTAAATATGATTTTTTTATGGTGTTGTTGTTAGTGGGAAAGTTGGGATTGTAGTATTTGTTTTTGGCTTTGTGATAGGCTTTATTTATAATGTGTGTTATTTATATTACTGAGTATGGGGGAAAGGGGTGAACCTATACTCAGACTCCTTCTTCTTACAAAAACAAGGTCTGAGTATGGGTTCACCCCTTTCCCCCATACTCAGTAATATATATATATATATATATATATATATATATATATATATATATATATATAAATTATATATATATATATATATATATATATATATAATATATTTTTAAATTGCACCACCACTCCGGGCAGAGCCCTATTCAAGGAGGGGTGTTACACGCCACAGAAGTTAACAACTAATATAAATTACGCAGATGAGCACAGACGCCCGCTTGAAGTGGGAGATTAAATTCAGCAGGAAAACAGAAGATGCGAAGAAGAATTTCAACAGAACAGAGGTGACAGGAAAGAAGGAAGTACCGCAGCGAACTAGCCTGGAATTACCTACATCAACACAAAACTCATGGGCAGACACAGCACCCTTTAGTTCTACGAGCGACGTAAAGGTGGAGGTACGCGAGTAAGAAGTTCCCTCGAGAACCTACCGCTGCGGTACCTATAGAAAAGATATAAAGCACCAACATCACGCGCAAAAGATAGAGGTCAAGGGAACTGGAAAGTACGGAACAATATTAAAAAAACCTTTTGGCCTTTGACTCGACCCTATCCAAAAAGGGTGAAACCAGAGCCCCCCAGATATAAGAGAGAGCAGTATCCATACAAGGGCGGATGAGGCCCTTGATAAGCTGAGCAACTGAGAGAGGAAAAGAAAGGCTCGCAGTCTAGAACAGATACTCCCAGTTTCTTGAGGCGCCCTAGCAACCGTTGTGATGTAGCGTTTCCAAGACATTTTTTGTTTTATGTTAAGCCAAGGATGTTTATATGTCAACAGGAGAGACGAGAACCGTCGAAAAGGATAGGAAAGTTGGGAGTGTCTTTGAGAGGGAGATTGTAGAAGTGAGTTTATTAAAGAATTGAAATTTCACAGGTTCAGACGACCCCACCCTGAAATTCTATCCAATCAGCGAGAATAGAATCGAAAGATTAAGGCGAGAGGCAATTCTAGAAGTTAAAAAGAAGGAGCGAATTGAAATGAGTTGAAGAATGAAGGTCGAGTCATCAGGCATATGAGTGATTAGAGTTAGATGTGCATGTGAGAAGATCATTAATAAAAAGTAGGAATAAAGGGAGATAGACAGAACCCTGAGAACACATTATTAACAGTAAAAGGAAAGAGAAGTTCGCCTCATCAACAACACCGATATTGAGCATTTGAAAGAAACTAGACATAGGTAAGCAAAGAGAAGGAGACCAAAAGAGGAGAGCTTGGGGAGCAGTGACGCGTTCCATACCCGTCAAATGCTTTGGATATGTCAAGCGCCACCACGCAAGCTCCCCGTAGTTCTAAGGGCGGAAACCATAAATCAGTAAGATAGGAAGTATTCGCCAAGATATCGAGCGCCGAAAGCGTACTTGGCACGGAAAAAGTGAACTTGAGATTCCCAGATGATCTAAGAAAGAGAGTTGAGAAGAGTTTCAAAGGTTCTTAAAAAGAATACAAGTAAGAGCTATTAGGCGCGATAGTTTAAAAGATCAGAGCGGCTCCTTTTTTCGATTAGTGGACATGAGCGTGCTGTCAACACTGAGAAATTTAGTATAACATGAGAATATAGTTGACGAGGGGCGGGGATAGCACGGAAGCACACTCACTCAAACTCGGGAGGAATGCCATCGGCCACCCGCCGTCCTAACGTTCGTAGATTCAGGAAGCCCATGCACCCGATCGAAGTAATCACAGGCAAAGGCATAGACACCAGAGAGAAGGAGGAGGATGAGAATGCAGAATCAACAGGGTTGAGTTAGAGGAAAAAGGAGGCCGAAGAGATTGGCCTTCAGTTGCAGAATTAGCAACAGAACCATCAAGGCGAATAAGAGGAAGACAGATTACAGAGTTGTAAGATGTTTTTTGGAAGAGGCCATAAAGATTTGTCAAGTAGGAGAACAAGAGGTTAGCGCACTTTCGCTTGATGAAAGCGCGCTGCTTGTCAAGAGTATCCCTGCAACGAGCTCTGCCAGAAAGTATATTCCAAGATGATAGGAAACCGAGAATTTTTCCAACCCCCGATTACGCACTGTCTCTAGCCTGAATGGCCAGAAACAAGCACGATCGACCATGATTATGAGGAGAGAAAGATTTAGTCGAAAAAGGAATGAACCTGCTCATCATCAAACGATTACAGCTCCCACCTTATCGCAGAAGTCGAAGCGTCACCAGAGACAAAGCAGTCATGCCAATTAATTAGCGTAGAAGCAACGCAAGCCCCCAATCGGCCCCCCAAAAGTGCCAGAAAAAAACGCAGGCAGGATGAAGCTGTTGCAAGCATTCCTTTGAATTAACTTTTATTCAAGTCCAATCAGATTTACTGATGGAGCGAAAAGTTGTATTTTAAGAGAAGGGTATGTGGGAAACATAGGTCAAATGTGTTTAAGAATTGGTTAGGACGATCCGAATGTGTGTGGGTTCTTTAATTAGTTAGTTGCTCCAGATCGTTGACTTGAATGATTCGCCTCTCCCCACATAAATCAGTATGAGAACTACCAACCATTCAGTTGTATGTACATTGAATCCCCTAAATAGAGGACCTAGTAATTTGGATGAGAAAATATAATAGTCTCGTGAGAAGTAGTAAATATTTTCAAAAAAGGCGTGAAAAATCGTTATGTTAGGATAACAGTAGCAGAAGCACAAGATGATTGTAGTAGAGGGAAGAAAGATTTTAACCACAGAACATCGAATTAGGAGATTGAGATTCACGAGACGTGTTACAGGAGTGTTGATGTTTTACATAGGCACATTACTCCACCCTTTAGACGGAAATTATTAAATAATTTATAGTTGGATACATTAAACGAGACAACAATGAATTCTTAGCACATCTGTGTCTCAGACAAGAAGCAAAAGGTTAGTTAGAATTAGAGAGTGGTATTCCAGGATGGCAGAATAGAGTTTAAGCCGCCTGTTAGTAAAGTCTATAGAGAGCCCGCGCCTGTGCAAATCCGCCATCACACACGCACACACAACCACACCAAACCAAAAACAACAAACAAAGACAACAGAAAAAAAAACAGGTTAAAATATTCAACACTAAAAACGGTAAATTTGTAAAACGATAAAACCGTATTTGTAATAATACGTAAAAATATGAAAAATTTAATAAGTTTTAAAAACCCTCACGCACTCGTAAACCCTCACAAAAATTTACGAAAAAAAATTACAATTATTCAACATAAAACTTATGTATAAATTAAAATAATAATTGACCAAAAACGTAGGTGCTATGTTAAAACCCCGTTTGCAATAAAAAAAAAAATAGCAAACACTAAAAAACTTAAGTTAAAAAAAGACTTAAGAAAAAGAATATACCCTAGTACTATCAAAACTACGTATTACACAATTATAAAAACTAACGTATGCTGTCTAACAAACTAATAAAAGTTTCAAATTAAAAGATTAAAACGTATAATCTTATCTTTTTAAAAGGATGATCAAATTCAAATATAAATCCATAAAAGTTAAGAATACAATTAAACAGAGAGCGTTCAATGTACAGAAATAGTCTTAGAGGGCAAAATAACTAAAACATTACAAACGCCACTCAAACCATCGGAGCTCCATTAAGCACGAACCTATCCACCACACAGTCTAACACACACACACACACACACACATATATATATATATAATATATATATTATATATAATATATATATATATATATATTGTATATATAATATATATATATATTATTATAGTATATATATATATATATATATAATACTATATATGATATATATAATATATATATTTATATATATATATATATATATAATATATAATATATATATAATAAATATATAATATTATATATATATATATATATATATAATATATATATATTATATATATATATATTTTATTATATATAATATATATATATATATTATATTATTATATATATATATATTATATATAATATATTATATATATATATATATATATATATATATATAATATATATATATATATTTATATATGGAACTTACTGAAACACAACTTCATTCTCTCACATCCGCTCCTAAAAAACCCGCAAAATTACCACATGGTAAATACCGTGACGACATTTTTAATTAGTCCGTTCCTTCAACACGGATTCCCAACCACATTACTTCAGCACCTAAAACAACATTACACCCTTTCCATAGAATACACCCTAGAACTTCCTAAAAACTCCATCCTACCTTATCTCGACACTCTTATCTCCTGGCAAAATTCTCTCTACCTTAACTTTTCCATATACAGAAAACCCACCGCCACTTCTTACATTCATTGGTTTTCCACTCATTCCACCACAATAAAAATCGCCACACTCTCATCCCTTTACTTGAAAACCTTTCGTCTTTGTTCACCTCAACACCTCACCAACGAAACCAACTTCATACGCAACACCTTCAAAAAACTACAATACCCCACACACATTATAAATAAAGCCTATCACAAAGCCAAAAACAAATACTACAATCCCAACTCTCCCACTAACAACAACACCATAAAAAAATCATATTTACCCATACCCATTACCAATATTCACAACATAAAACAACATATACCAAAACATATTATTCTCACCCCCTCAAACTCCATCTCCCTTAAGCAATCTCTTCACCCACGTAAACCTGCACCTAACCCCACTCAATGTATTTACACCATACCCTGCTACGACTGCAATAGACTTTACATAGGAGAGACTAATGACTTTGACCGGAGACTTTACCAACACAAGTAGGACTTAATAAACGACAATACAAACTCTTCTCTCACATCTCATCGTTCTTCGTTAAATTATAAAATACACATAAATAATATGACCCCCATACACAAAACCTCCAACCCACACCGTATAAAAATAATAGAATCCCTTTGTATACTCCACCCAATATTTCAACTCCATTCCAGGCGAAATCAAAATTGATCACGTACTAAACAGCTTAATAAACACACATTCACAACTCATCAAAACCATTAACAAAAAAATCCATAAATAACTTTTCCTTTTTCGCTCTTCCTTTTTCAGGGTCGGAGATACTGGCGTTCCAATATATTTAAATATCGTAATTTAAAAAAAAAAAAATGGTTTCTATATGTTAGTGTGTGTGTATTCGAGTGGTTATATGTATGTATGTATGTATGTATTGATATTGTATGTATGCATATATGTATTGTATGTATTTATTGTATGTATATCATATATATCATATACTATTATATATATATATATATATATTATATATATATATATATATATATATATATATATTATATATATATATATATATATATGTAATTGTTTGTATGTGTGTGTGTTGTGTGTGTGTTCTTACATATCTTAAAGTATTTTTGTGTGTGAGTATAAGTGTTTGTGTGTATGTATTTGATAGTACGCCAGCACATAAGTATGTATGAGTATTTTCATACATGATCACGTGTGCTTAAGTATATACCTACATTTATTTCCTACTAGAAATTTAGCTATAAATTTATTTCGTTAAAAAATACCAACACAGGTTGCCAGTTGTCAGGTTCCAGAAATGTTGGACTATGTCAGCGTCCCAAGATTGTTTTATTGCCTATAGAAAATTATTCCAGTAATGTTGTTCAGTTATTAAGAACGCGAAAACTGAAGAGGTCATGTCCAATGACGAAAGCTATTTGTGATTTTTAATGCGTTCATTAGTTTTTTAAAAATTGTACCATGCTTATCAGAGTGGTGTTTAAATTCAGATTTAAGAATTTTAATCTCTAAATAATAACTATGTAAAATAAATTTATTCAAAAGTGCTTCCAGTTTTAAATTCCATAAAATGCTCTAACAGAAACGAGCAAATAACAATAGATAAAAAATCTTCTCATGGGTATAACAAATCAAATATATATGTATGTATATAAAATATATATATACAACAAACAATTACCATTTATATATATAAATATATATACTATATATATAATATATATATACTATATATTATATAATATATATATATATATATATTATATATATATATATTAGATTATATATATAACTGTAAGCCTCTGCGCTACCCAGTGTTATTTCTTTCCAGTACCCACTGTGATTTAATATATTATACTATATTATATATATATATATATTATATAAGAGTATATATATATATATATATATATATAATATAATATATACTTATAATATATTGGTAAAATCTATACTATATATATATATATAATATAATAATTTAATATATATTAGAGATGTATGTGACATTCCGCACATCCGCATCCGCTTCGCAGAATAATTCCACATCCATCAAAATCCCTTGAAACATCCGAATCCATTCCTCATATAAGATCCAGTCCCATTAGGTGTCAGAATTTGAATATCTGCGAATATATATCCGTGTTGCTCTATATGAAGCTAAGTCAGAAATATAAATAGCTAAAAGAGAGAAACATATATAATATATATATATATATATATATATATATATATATAAGTATACTCATATATATATAATAATAATATATATCAATAGAATATATATATTATAATATCAAAATAGTAGGTATATATATATATATACTATATATAATATATATATAACTCCATAATTATATTTCTACAGTTCCATGTTACTCAATAAAAGTTTTTTTTTTTTTTTTTTAATTTTATCTTTATATATTTATTTGTAATTTAAAAGCTATTTTGTTTTAAAATTTAAAACGATTTAATTCAAATAAATTATGTGATGCAGTGTTGCAAGACAACAATTATTTAGCCAAACTTGTCTCATTTTACGACGACTAGAAGAGGCGACTTCTGCTTATAGACAATAAAAAGCTGATGACTGCAAAGAAATCCTAGGTAAATTTTGAGCATTAAAATATGTCTAGGATCTGCAAAGTTAAAATCATAATTTTTTGTAAGCCACTTTCTGATGGGTAGAGGGGGAAAGTGGATGGTTGGATGCAAAGCGAGTTGGGTCTTCGTCCGGCTCCTGGAAACTTTCAAGCTTCATAAAGGCCAAAAACTCGCGTATATATTATTATATAAGTATATAATATATTAATATATATATATATATATATATATATATTATTATAATATATATATATATTACTATATATATAATATATATATATATTCATATATATATATATATATCATTTGTGCTGACAACGATCCGCATCCGCATCCGCGAGATGTAAAAAAAAATCTGACATCCGCATCACATCCGCATTATCCAATAGTAAAAATTTGACATCCGACACATCACTAATATATATATATATATATATATATATATATATATATATATATATATATATATATCATATATAAAAAATATAAAAAATATAAATAATATAGATATATATATATAGTAGTATATATTCATATATATATATATATAATATATATATTATATATATATATATAATATATATATTATATATATATATATTATATATATTATTAATAATATAATATATTATATATATATATGAGATATATATATATATATATATATATATATTATATATATAGATATTAATATATATATATATATATATATAATAATAATTATATATATATTTACCCCATATGCCACGAGCCACTCAAACACTACTCTAAACACCAACAGAAAATATACTAATTGGATATAAAAATTAATATTCTAAATCATAATAACGCAGTATATATATATTAATATATTCATTTCTCGAATTCTAGGAAAGGCTATACTGAAAGAAATAAAAACTAATTTATAATTTTGAGTGAATTTAAATACAGTTCTTTTTTAATAGAAATAACCTTGAATAATATATACGAACTACCTTTATCAAAAATTGTTAATGGTTAATAATCAATTGAAAAAAAAAAGTTATTTGAAAATAATCGAGCAAGCAATATGGCATCATACGATATATTACCAAGTGTTCAGTATCAAAATGTAGTTGGCACTTCACCAGCATACAGTGCCACTTCAGGAGGTTCCTCCAATCAATCTGAGTTGGAAAATGAAGTCACAATAATAAATCCGCTTCGCTCATTGCAAAGTGCCAGAAATTTTCATCCAATTCCTATTATTAATATTCCTGAGGAAGTAGAAAATATTGAAGAAATTTGTCGAATTTGCTATGGTGGTAAGATACATTGTTGTGGAATAATTTTTATAAATATATAATAATATATATATATATATATATATAATATATTATATATATATATATATATATATATATATATATATATATATATATATATATATATATATATATATAATATTGTTTTATATATTTATATATATAAAGGTTTGTAGTCGTAGTTTTTTCATTTCAGGAGGAATATTAGATCTTAATATCCTGACATATTATATTACACTTTCTTCAACTTATGATCACCTCGATATTATTATTATTATTATTATTTTTATTATTATTATTATTATTATTATTATTATTATTATTATTATTATTATTATTATTATTATTATTATTATTATTATTATTATTATTATTATTTTTATACCTAGTTAGTAGCTATTAATATATTTCAACAAAAGCAGTGAAATGAATAATATTAAACTAGAGGCGATTCGAAAGAAAAGTTTGTTTACCCTTGCAAATGCAGTGGAAGTATGGGAGCAGTTCACACTACCTGTATAGAGTTATACCTAAATCAGTATAACGACAATAGCAACATTTGCAATATTTGCAGAGCTGAAATTCTAGTAGAACAGAGAATGGGCTCCTTCAAAGAGGTTAGTCAAAAGAGGCGTGACAAATAAATCATTTTTTTTAGTATAGTTATTGAACTATTAATTTTTATTATCTATTATTATTATATTCAATTAATTTTATTATTATCTATTAATATTATTATTATTATTATTTCACCCGGATTATTACTTATTATATTATTATTAATAGCCTGTTTCACTAGTCTTAATATTAGTAATATTTCTTCAATAAACCATTAAAAGATAATATAAATATGAGTAAATAAATAACAATATTATGAACTATATATCAAGAATATATATTTTTATATCATTATTATTGTATTATTTATATAATTGTTTTTATTATTTATTATTCAATTATTATTACTATTATTTATTTCATTATAATTATTATTATTATTATTATTATTATTATTATTATTATTATTATTATTATTATTATTATTATTATTATTATTATTATTATTATTATTATTATTATATTTATTTCCTATATTGTCACAAAATTATTATCCCCATGCATAATTATAATTTTTATTATTATTATTACACTATGTAACACAAAAAGTGTTTCTTTTTATTTTTTTATTGAATCGCTCAAACACTTGTTTTTATACTATAGCCAATTCAAGATCTATTACTGGCCATCCACACTTCTCTAATCATTTATGATTAACATTGTGATATCTTCAAAAGATGTTACTACTTCTCCCCCTGAGCTTAAAACTAAGAAGGCGTATGTCCTAAAGGTATCCCACCTATGGTTCTCAAAATTTGTTCTACCGAGCTTTCACCTACCCTTCTTAAACTGTTTCGTCTCTGCATAACAATATTACCGTTATATTCCTGCTGGAAGGATCCACTCATTCAACTTGCGTCGAAGAAGAGGACGCCTTGTACACTCAAACTAGCGCCCTATATCGCTTTAACTGTTTAACCTTTGTTGGCTTCAATGCTGTCAAATCTATTCTTAACAGGAAGAATGGGAAACATCTTAAATCTTCTAACCTTTTCTCAGATCACCATTGTTGCTTCTAAAAGGTAATTTTCATTGGTGACATTCTTTCCCTTCTTACTGACTCTTGGTCATCTGCTTTTAAGACTCCATTGGGAGAATCTTTTGCTGTTGGACGAAACAGCTTTCCTCCTACGTATGTGTAAGTATAAATAGAATATTGCTCCTTCTATAGCAAAGTTCATTATTCAGATATAACAAAAGTTATTCCTCAAAGTTATGGTCTATTCCCAACTCTTTTCTTGATTTCATCATTAATATTTTTGGTGTCACTTAATTAACTATTCACTCATATGTTGATGACTCTACCCATTATTACTTTTTTTTAAAACACATCCAACGCAGATGCTTGGAGAATAGTTTTGGAGTATCTGCCATATGATGTTTCTCATCGGTCAGATACCCCAAAGTTGCCCTTTATTGGGGCAGAGAGACGACTGTAATTTTATATGCCTCAAAACTCAGATCCAAAGTTTTTTTTACTCGGCAATATCTTCAGTATAGTAATAACACTTTTCGAAATACACAAATCTAACCTTTCTCTCTCCTTAATATTCTTGTTATTTGCTTGGTTCTCCTAATAATAATAATGAAAAAAAAAATTTTTTATCACTAAGCAAGCTTCTAAAAGTTTGTGTGCTCTGAATACATTGGAGAAGTTCATCATTTACACATTTACCCAAGTTTGGAGAATGAATCACATATTGATTCTCCACTCTATTAATAATTGCCCGACTAATTGTTGTATCATTCTCCTTATTCAACCGCTATTGCAAAGAACGCTGCTCTTTTATTCCATCTGCTTGCACACCTCCTACTTTTCCTCATAGTCTCATCTTTTCTCTGTCCAGCACTCTTAAACCATAGTTAACCGTCATGTTCTCTCAAAGAATGGGAGAGAGAGAGAGAGAGAGAGAGAGAGAGAGAGAGAGAGAGAGAGAGAGAGAGAGAGAGAGAGAGAGAGAGAGAGAGAGAGTTTCGGTAATGAATAACCTTGGAATATATATAAAAAAAACTCTTTTTCTTTATTAATACATTCTAACTTCTCATGCAATCTAAATTCTGGAATACTGAGCAAAATTACCAAAGATGTCGGCTGGTATAAGCGATGTAGAAAGCATTAAAGTCAATAAATATTTCTTGAGTTTAAAATTAATCATATCCCCTTCTCCTTTTTTTAATTAATATTTTCTTTTTAATTTTACTAATTACAACAATTTTATTCAAGGTGTGGCCGAGCTGGACAAAAAAATTAGATCAAAACTGGGTGTCTTTTATACCCATAATGTGTGGTACAATTATGTGGATATTCCTCAGCTTCTCCTTAATCGCAATTTATATTTGGCTGAAAGTATTTAGTTCCAAGGTAATAGATGTTATAGTTTTACCTAAAAAATTTGTATTTATCTCAACAATTATATAGCTTTTCATTATTATTCTTTTTTTGTATTAAAATTTATATGATTTTAATTTTAATATATTTAAATTTAGAAATTGTTCATATTCAAACATAGAGTAATAGGTATTATATATATATATATATATATATATAATATATGATATATATATATATATATATATATATATTATAGAAAAATATAATATATATATATATATATATATATATATATATATATATATATATATATATATATATATATATATATTAGAGTGGCCCTTAGTTTTAATCTTTATACAACTGCTGCTCCCAACCCGTATTTTAATTCCACTAAATCACTAAATAGGAAACTTCTCCATACAAAATTTCGGCACCATTAAACTACATTAAGAGGACCCCGAGGGCCCAAAATTTCCATATTTCACATATTAATTAGCATGCTTTTTAGAACCTTTATTATATTATGTAACTGTTGTATGGCAGGTAAATGAAACTGAGAAATCGAAATATATATTTATTACTTACAAATATTGCCCAAGTCATTACTTATTTGAAACAGATTATCTAAGATATTTGGATTTCACTTCTTCAGTAAAGTAGTTTTGAGTACTGCTTTCTGTATTCACTAACAATCTGAACTATGTATTGTTTCTCTGTTTCGTCCATTCCTAAAATGTTTTGATATTCTTGTATTAGCTTCGCTCCTCTTTCAGCTACTTCGTTAACAATTACAATGCATTTCAATGATTCCATCCCACGTTGGAAGGTCTCATCCCCTTTCCAAGTAGACGGGCTATTGTTCAGAAAAAATTTATGAATTTTAAATCTTGAGAACATTGCTTTGGAATCAGCCGTAATGAAGTATGAAATATCTTTTACCTTTAAACCATGGAGGTCTTTATTTTTGGCAATGTATCTTTTAATTCGATTGTGATAATCGTTGTCGTCTATTGTCTTCATTTTAGTAGCCATTTTTGTTTAATGTCTAGTGGAACATCATCATCATAAATTGCGAATGCCGCAGTTTCCGGTGCCAGGTACCATAAATGGTTTGCAAATTTCTTCACGGCAGCATTACTAATATCTGCATCAAGTTCTTTATATTCGATTGTGTTTAGAAGAAAATTGAAATTGAGATATGGAGCTTTAACTCACATGATCGTGTGCATGGGATCCTGAGATCCATGAACGTAAGGAAGGCTGGTGGCCCTGATGGAATTCCTCTCCTTGTTTTGAGGGAGTGTGCTTCTGAGCTGGCGCCTGTTCTCGTTCAACTCTACTCTCTATGTCTTAATACTAATACTTTTTTTCAGTGCTGGAAGCGCTCCAGCCAATCCCGAAAAAAGGTAGCCACTCTGATCCTTCAAACTATCGCCATATAGCTCTCACTTGTATTCTATCTAAAATCTTTGAAACTCTTCTAAACTCTCATTTCCTGGATCATATGGAGTCTCATTCTCTTCTTTCAGATCATCAGTATGGCTTTCCAAGCTCGATGTCAACTGGTGACATACTTTCCTATCTAACTGATTTATGGTCTTCTGCCCTCAGGGACTATGGGGAGTCTTGAGTGGTGGCACTTGACATATCAAAAGCTTTTGACCGGGTTTGGCACGCGTCACTCCTCTCTAAGCTCCCGTGCTTTGGGTTTCCTCCTTCTCTTTGCTTTCTCTTGTCTAGTTTCCTCTCCGATCGCTCCATATCAGCAATCGTTGATGGAGCGTCCTCTTCCTCCTTTCCTGTTAATTGTGGTGTTCTTCAAGGTTCTGTTCTTTCTCCAACTTTATTCCTACTTTTCATCAACGATCTCCTCAGCTTTACCTCTAACTCTGTTCACGCTTATGCCGATAACAACTCTCCATTCTTATACTCATTTCAAATCTGCTCCCTCTTTTGCATCTAGAGTTGCCTCTCGTCTTCAGCTTTCCGATTCTATTCTTGCCGATCTGGATGGGATTTCACAGGGGGTCACCGCAATCTTGTAAAATTCAACTCTTTAAAACCTCAACTTTTTTACATCTCCCTCTAAAAAAAAAACCTCCCAACTTCCTATTTCTTTCGACGGCTCTAACGTTTCACCTGTGAATAATATAAACAATCTTGGTCTTAACATAAACAACAAATTGTCTAGGAAACTTCATATTTCAATTATTGCGAAAGTGGCCTCAAAGAAACTGGGAGTTCTGTTCATGTTGTGGGAATTTTTTCTGAACGGTTACCCAGTTATATGGGCCTTGTTCGCCCCATGGAGTAATTGTTCTCATGATTTCGGGGGGCTCTGGCACCACCCTTCTATTGATAGGGTTGAGTCTAAAGCTAAGGACTAATAACTGTCCCCATCTTTCTTCAAACTCCCTTGACGTCTATCACTGGGAGGACGTTGGGGCACTATCTCTTTTCTATAGGTGGTACAGCGGCAGATGCTCTGGGGAGTTGACCTCTCGCATTTCACCACCCTTGCGTCGCCCACGTAGCACAAGGGGTGCCTTGCTCTCTCATGAATTTTGCGTGAGTATTGAGAATCCCTGACTTGTTCGTTGTGGTGCCTCTTTCTTTCCAGCTACTTCTGCTCTGTGGAACTCATTTCTTTCTTCTGTTTTTCGAACTCGTATTTTATCTTCCTTCTTAGTTTTACGCCTGCACCCACCTGAGAGATTTGCGTTAGGCTTGGGATTGGGTAGGTTTTTCTATGTTTTATTTTCTGCCCCCTCCTCGAAAAGGGCCCAGGCCTTGAGTGGTGGTGAACCGTAAAAAAAAAAAATGCCAATGGTGCCAAAAACCAAGATCGTAAATAAAGTTTGATAAGAAAAATATATTCTTCCGATTGAATCTTTGTCGCGTGTGGTCATGTTGAATTGATCCTGGAATAAATATATTTGAAAACCGTAAATAGCCTTTGCCATCTACCGAACGTTGCAGTAGGTATGCGAAATGAGACTAAACGTCAGGGGCTGCCGCCAAGGAAGATCACGGCTAATTCTAATAATTCCCGATAATAATCATCTTGGTGCTGTTTCAGGCGTAACTGATCTTCAAGAAATTCCATCATATTACCATGAGAATCCTCGGTGACAGCGTCTACCCCACTACGGTATTTTGTACTGTCCAAGATCGACCAACTTTCTTTAAATCTTTTAAAGATATTTACATCTGGTCCAGATGTTGCTCCCATTACTGTATCAAAAATATTTTTTAAGACTATCTCGAAGCTAAGATAGAGAAAATCAAGTTAAAACATTTTTCACTGTTTGCAAAGGCACCATTTATTCTTCCGATGTTGCTTTCGGTTGTATCAAATCACAATGTTTCTATCTTTTCTTCTATGCCCCAATTTTGCACTGCTCGAAAAACAGCTATAGCTTGATCTTCTCCTGTAGCTGCATGAATTTCAGGTATACCTAATAATTGTTCTTTGACCTGAAAGGTAACTATTATTGGTAGTCGATCAATTTTCTTTGCACCACATAAAGCCGGAAGAAGCTTGTTATCCCAGTGCAAGACCAACGCATTACACCCCGCTAGATTAAATTGGCCTTTAATTTCCGCTTGCCTCTGCTTCCTGAGTTCCTTCCGTCGATGTTCAAATAACGTGCGATTAATAATTAAGCTTGAAGTATCGCACTTGAAAGACTCTACTGCGGCCATTGACAAGTGAACCGCTTTCCGACGCTAATTTTACATGTCTAATGCTTCAGGTAGACGGGTTGTGAAAATACCTCTTCTCATTGAAATACTTGGTTAACTTTCTTTCAATGCATCTCTTGTGTCTGGTTCTGATTTCTCATTCACACTATCGGTGCTTAATATTGGTGATAGCCGTACAGTGACGTTTCGCTCCATTTCTTCGTAGATCCTCTAATGTCTCTCGGCATCCTGTTCTACTCATTTCATTTTATTCTCTTCACGTGATGTATGTTTTAGATTAATGCCAAACATAGAACCTGATCGTCCTTTCTTGCGTTGAAATAATAAAAATTGAATATCCTCTTTATTCTTAAGGACATCCAACACATTTTCAGGGGCAATATCATATAAATTATCCAATGTGTCCCCAAATGTTGCACGTTTTTTGGATTCCACTTCAGAAACTCTTCTTTAACCTCTTTTATAAATCTGTCCATTATTCATGGAGTGAAACAACTTAACCAGCGCAGTGATCTATACGTTTTGTAGGAATGCGAGCCTTCTCCCAAAAAAATGAGAACTTCTTTTTCGACAAGGGTTGCACTTTTATTGAGGTTTAATTTACTTACACGTAAGTTGGAGAATCAGACGCTAAGTACCTGCAGATTGGAAGGTAGTTTTTGCTCTAATAATTTGGTTGTTGATGTTTCCGGTGAGACATAATTATATTATTGTCTTTACGTAAATAAGGTGACGCCTTCATAGTACAAAATACATACAAAAACATTCTTCTTCTTCTTCTTCTTCTTCTTCTTCTTCTTCTTCTTCTTCTTCTTCTTATTATATTATTATTATTATTATTATTATTATTATTATTATTATTATTATTAATATTATTATTATTATTATTATTATTATTATTATTATTATTATTATTATTATTATTATTATTATTATTATTATTATTATTATTATTATTATTATTATTATTATTATTATTATTATTAAAAATAATAACAATAATAATAACAATAATAATATTATTAATAATAATAATAATAATAATAATAACAACTAATAATAATAATAATAATAATAATAATAATAATAATAATAATAATAATAATAATAATAATAATAATAATAATAATAATAATAATAATAAAAATAATAATAATAATAAACACAATAATAATAATAATAATAATAATAATAATAATACACACACACACACAATAATAATAATAATAATAATAAAATTAATATATACATACAAAATAATAATAATAACAATAATAATAATAATAATAATAATAATAATAATAATAATAATAATAATAATAATAATAATAATAATAATAATAATAATAATAATAATAATAATAATAATAATACCAATGAAAAATTTCTATAGCAGCAAATTCATATGTGCAGTATGCTGCTATTGAAAATAATCATAATATTATTAATCATACACATTAATCATGATCTTATTATTGAAATTATTATTAATATTATTATTATTAACATTTATTCATATTAATATTATTATTATTTAATAATATTAATAATAATAATAATAAAATAATTATTATTATTATTATTATTATTATTATTTATATATTATTATTATTATTATTATTATTATTATTATTATTATTATTATTATTATTATTATTATTATTATTATTATTATTATTCTTACTATCATAACCATCCATTAAATGTAAGGACGTACACCACACCAAAGATACGTACACAGCGTACTGCATCGAAGACTCGAATACAACTGATATGTTGCCTGAAGTCAGAGGTTTAAATAGCAACCCGACGTCAATTCTGGAATCTTCTACAACACTAATATAGTTTCCAATTCAATACAATAACTCTGACACATTTGGTTTTAGGTAAATAATAGATAGTATGACATATATTGAAAATTCAATTTCCTTTCAATTTTGTTATATACTTTATTTAGGAAAGCTTTAAAAAGAAAATAGAGACGATATAATTATAAAACAAGTAAATGAAGTTTAAAACTGAAATTGCACCCCTTTTGGTGGCCCCCTTAATAATGTTTGATTGAACTAATATATATATATATATATATATATATATATATATATATATATATATATATATATATATATATATATATATATATATATATATTATATACATATATATATATATATATATATATATATATATATTATATATATATATATATAGACACACAAAACGCTACACATATATATATATATATATATATATATATATATATATATATATATATATATATATATATATATATATATATATATATATATATATATATATATATATATATATATATATATATATATATATATATATATATATATATATTTAATCTATCTCACACTCTTTCATTCGCAGAGAAATCTTATCAGAAATTTACTAAGTGGAGGAAGTCCTGTGTGCTTAGAAAATGTTTAAAGAAGGAGATTGAATACTTTTAAAATTTTTCCCTTGAAATGTTTCAAAAGGTAAAAACAGTTATTTTTATTTCGCAATGAATTTGTGGTCATATTTATAATAATAAAAAAAATATTTTCGGAACGTTTTCTTTATCCGTATATATTCATTCCTCTCACCAGGAGTAGAGGTTGAGGCAGTGCCCCTGTCTCAGTGTATGAAGCCTTCCATTTATTCTGATGGTGTTCTACTCTTCATCTCCAATGTGTGTCCTCGAAGTCACTGCATCCAACCTTATCTCTTTCTTGGTTTTTGCACTTTGAGACTTACACCTGTATCTAGTTGTACCCATATAATTGTACCATCTTAATTTCTGTCCTTCGATGAAAGCTCCGATAGACTTCAAGTGCAACTCTCTTCCAATGCCAATACTTCTCAAACGTTCCTGCTTGGTTATTCCTTTGCTGCTTCAATCCTACTCCCTATTCTTGTAGTAAACATCCGTGCCTCAGCACCATATATCAATGTTGGCCTTATTATCATTATATTTATCAGTTTTTTTTTTTACTTTTCTAGGGACACTTCTCCTCCTCATAGGTGGGTATAGCTTCCTACACCCCTCGAAAATATACTTATCCTGTTTTCTATCTCCCTTTCCATGTCTCCATCAGAGCTATCCACAAGACCCAGATAGTTAAACCTTTCAGCTCTCTTAATCTTGTGCCATCCACAACAATTTCAACTTTTTCCCGTCCTCTCGCTACTCTCATCAGCTCCATCTTTCACTTGTTCATTTTCATTCCTAGCTCTTGCAATATATTTCCCCACCATTCTATAACTATGCAGAGTTTCCTTCTCGCGAGTTACTATTTCTATGTCATCTGCATGTGCTAGCCCCATTCTCAATACCTCTTCCATATCGGCTTCTCTTATGAAGCTATTAAAGAAGTTAATAAAAAGTAGCGATGATAGCACCTTCCTTGCCTAAAGCCTGACCTAACTGAGAATCAGTCATTCATACCATGAGGTGTTCCAAAGGCACTTTCAATATTTACATACACAATTTGATGAGGCTGAAACTGAAAATTTAGTCGTAGTGCTTGCCACCAAGGGCGTGGGCTCAAATCCTAATACTAGGCCTTTCCAATGAGAGAAGCATGAGAAGACTGATTTGTATGTGAATAGATTGTTCTGTTGTTTGTTTTGGCAATGTTGGTACTTGGCAGTGATGTGTATATTGAGATTAGTGTAACAAACTATGCCGTAAACTGCAATACGTAAATATTGCAGAAAATCTACTGAAGACAATTTTTTGTGTCCGTTCACGTTGCCGAACGAGGATCCGAACCCGTAACTGAGAGGGAATCAGCGTTCTGAATATATATATATATATATATATATATATATATATATATATATATATATATATATATATATATATATATATATATATTATATATATATATATATATATATATATATATATATATATATATATATATATATATATATATATATATATATATATATATATATATATATATCCTTCCTTCACTTCCCGCAGATGTGTGTGGGGTAGGGTGCGTAACATGCATGGAATTAGGATAGTTGAGTAAAAGAGCATGACGCAAGTCGAAGCCAAATCATCAGCGTGAAATAAACAACACCCTCTATTATCTTTCATCTCCATCAATCTGACACCTATATTAATATTAAACCATTCACTTTCAACTCCATATATTCTTAAACAACCTTCACTATCGACATGCATAATTTGGATTCCATTCAGATGCCTGCCACCAACACAATATATTACTAACACCTGCCAGAGAGCTTCCCTATTAATCCTGTCATACGACTGCTGCAAGTTCATAAAACCTAAAAACAATTTCTTCTTATTCTCTCTCATTTTCCCAATCATTTGTTTCAATGTGAAAATTTGATCTACACATCCTCTAACACTTCTAAATACTGTACAGCTTATTCTTCGCCAATCAGTCCCTCAATCATTAGAAGATCTCTTTCGAACAAAATACCAGCATATATCTTTCCTGAAACACTCAATAAAGCTGCAGCTCCCTTAATCTCCTTTACCTTTATATAGGGATACTATTATTTCCCTCCTTCAATCTTATGGAACTATACCCTCCATAAACGCTTTGTTACACAACTTGCATATATCTAGTCAATTACAATCTCACCTCCATTCTAGGTCATTTCACCAGTAATTCCACATAAACCTGCGATTTTAACATTCTTTTCAACTTTCTCACTCTACTTATTACCTCCTCTCTATTAATTACCTCATCCTCAAAATA
>JABUQX010059157.1:0-12500 GCA_015478945.1 Trachelipus rathkii | reverse complement strand
TTTTGATCTTCCTTTAGCTTATACACACGTACAAACACACGACCAATCCTTTGGTCTTCCATGGGTCATTTTTGCCCACGGTAATTTTCAACCAACCCTGGTCTTCCATGGGTCATTTTTGCCCACGGTAATTTTCAACCAACCCTTTGATCTTCCATGGGTCATTTTTGCCCGCTAATTTTACCCACGTGGCCCTACGTCACATATTTCGTTCCTAACTTGTACGCAAGTATGGACCTACCTAGCAGACACCTACACACACACACACACACACACACACACACACACACACACACACACACACACACACACACACACACACACGCACTGGAACACACACACACAAATACATTTACACACACCCATAGACCCTTACAATTTACACTTATACTCACGTACAAACACACTGCCAACCCTTTGGTCTTCCATGGGTAATTTTGACCCACGGTAATTTTTGTCCTTCCTTTAGGGATTTCCTTTTTGATGTCTTAACCTTGTTTGACCATGATATTCGGCCTTAAACCTTACCATATACCATGGGTCAATTTTGACCCACACTAACTTGATGGCTTTGATGGTTCCCAATCACCGTAGAAGTATCTAGGGATGTTCTATTAGTGTTCTATGATTATTCTATGAGTATTAGAGTGCCAGGTAAGTGCCAAGGTAGTGACAATGAGTGCCAATAAGTGCCAAGTGAGAGCCAATGAGTGCCAAGTGAGTGCTACATAGTGCCAAGTGAGGCCACATGGTGCCAACTGAGTGCCACTTTTTCAAGCTTTTTCTAGCCTCCCCTGAGCCTAGAATGCCTAATATAGGTGTCTACCCCTAGGTAATAAGGTATGAGGAATCGAATGGTGTACATTACAATCTGCTAGAATGCTTCCTACTATGAGTTAGTATTTTTAACACTTATAGCATGACTGAATATATATCTAAAGAGCTACATTTGAGACAGTGATCGCAAACGTTTCAGAGTCCGAGTCCGCGTCCGCAGGTCAGTCCCTCCGCGAAACCGTCGCCGCGTGCGCGCCCGCAGGCACAATATTTCCCGCGTAACCGTCGCCGCGCGTGCGTCCCGCAGACGCCAAAATTCCCCGCGTGAACGAAAAACTTCTGTTATCAATGTAAACTATTCAAAGAATTTCGTTTTCAAATAACTATGAGTCATTCATTTTTACTACAATTGTACGAAATTATTAAAAACATATACTTTACATACCTTAAAGCAGTAAAGCAGTAAAACAATAGAGTGTTATTACCTAACACCTAGGGGATTAGTATGCCTTTGTTTTACTGTTTACCTTTCTGCTTTACTGCTTTAACTTCATGTTTTACTGCTTTAACTCTGCTTTACACCTTTAACTTTCTGCTTTACTGCTTCAACTTTCTGCTTTACTGCTTTGACTCATATACATTACATACACTTAAAGCAGTAAAGCAGTAAAGCAATAGAGGTGTTGCCTAACACCTAAGGGAGATTAGTATGCTTTTTGTTTTACTGCTTTACTGCTTTAACTTTGTTGCTTTTTACTACTGCTCTGCTTTACTGCTTTAACTCATATATTTATTATCATTATGTTTTCTTTTATATTTTTATTTTTGTTTATTACTTTTTATTTATTATTTCTATTTTATTTTGTTTTAATACTTTTTATTTTTAATTTGTAATGTAAGAATAAAAACACAGAGTTTCTGTTATATAAACATTTTATTTTAATAAAATTGTACGAAATTTTATTAAAAACATATACCTTAACCCTTAAAACGGTAAAACAGTAAATCAATAGGGTGTTGCTTAGCAACAAAGGGTTAGTAAGGTTTTGATTTACTGCTTTACTGCTTTACTGCTTTACTGCATTCATTATCTACTTGACGAGTATGGATGTGGAGAAATTTACGTTCCGAAGTCCGGCTACATGTCTTGTAGCTGGGCCGACAGGATGTGGTAAAACCTTTCTATTATTAAATATTTTAAAGGAAATGGAGATATTTGAACAAACCCCTGTAAAAATAATATGGTGTTATAATGTTTATCAGGAAAAATTTAAAGAATATAAAGATGTGATTCAATTTCATGAAGGCATATACGATATTAGATCGCTGGACAATATACAAGGCCACAAAATTATTGTATTAGATGATTTAATGCACAAATTGAATTTGGAAATAGCAGAAGCGTTCACAGTTTATTCTCACCATCTAAATATCTCTGTGTTTTTCATAACGCAGAATATTTTTCATCAAAGCAAGCATATGCGAAGTGTTTCTTTAAACACACAGTATTTACTGTTGTTTGGACAGAGAAGAGACATGAGTCAAATTAATGTATTGGCAACTCAAATGTTTCCTCTTCAAAGGAAAGAGTTCTTAAAAGTATATAAAGAGGTTACTTCAAGCCCCCACGGTTATTTGATGTGTGAACTTCACCCCAAAAACACGCACAGAGTGCTGCTCCGTACCCACATTCTCCCCTATGAGATAGAAACTGTATACATACCTGAATAATGAGTGCTCTAGTTGCAAAGTATTTACCTCTTATAAAAAATTTTAGTTTTATCCCTCTGAAACAGTAAACTAAGGTTAGGAAAAATAAGAAATAAACACAATGTGTATGTGAAGTCTGTTTAAATCTTATAAAGGAAATGTTCCTTTAAACAGGCCTCAGAAGGTAAAGCTACGTCGTTATAGAAACATCATTAAAAAACTCTCCCTCAACATTAAAAATTTGAAAAATAAAAAGAAGTTACTACAGAGAGGAGGAGGAGTATTCCTGCCATTACTCTTCTCCGTTATAGCTCCCCTGATAACTAAGTGGTTGTCCCCATAATGAAGAAGGTTGCTGTACTTCCATATAATGAGTATGAGAAAATGAAGTATAATAATACAGCATCTGTACAGAATCCAGTTCCTCAGATTCATCATTCACAACCTCAATATGGACAGTTATTGCCGCACACTGCGCAAAATCCACAATCACAGTTTCATCATTCACAACCCCAATACACGCAGATATTACAGCCCAATGCATTGACATTACAACCTCTTTCACATCAGCAGCAACAGTTGCACCAGCAGAATCCTTATATTGTGAACGACTCATTATCTTTCCAGCAGCCTCTACCTCCTAGCTTATATGATCCTAAAGTTGAACAGATAACCAAATATGAGAAAGAAGTGTACAGGATATTAAATTCAGACATTAACATCCATGAGAAACGCATCTTATACCAGGATGCCATACAAAAATTGATAGATCTTAAAGACTTGCACCTACATCCATCCCTACGTATCCCGGTAACCGATGATGTAGATATACCTAATGAAGTAAAACTTGAAGTGAAAAATGAAGATAAATTTAAAAATATCCTAGAGGAGAGCTTACCTAATAGAGTGCGTAAATCAGGAATAGCTTTATATAATATTTTAAAAGACCAATTAACTTTGAATGAAGCAGGGCAGATCGTAATTGATGATGAAATAGTTAAAGGATCAAATATTGTGGATTTGATAGCTGATCTCTCACGTAACTGGAAGAAAGGACCTGTAAAAGGATGGAATGATATCAAACAAGAATTCAGACTATTAATTTCCCCAGAACTTTAATCTTAAATACAAGCCGATTAGCAGACTTAGATAATATCCCCATGACACCTAGACCTGATTCAAGTCCATCAGGCACTTCTTACGCATCAGATAAATTTAAACGTGTTACCAGAGCACGACTAAGAAAAACACCTTATAATAGGTCTAGTTGGATTAAATCGTAATTATGTATTATCATATATATTTAGTTGTAATGTTTGTGTATAAATAAATGTTATTTTAAATCTTTTTCTCTTTCTTTTTCCCTTGTGACCTAATATCACATTTTTGTGACAAATATATATATATATATATATATATATATATATATATATATATATATATATATATATATATATATATATATATATATATATATATATATAACGCTTACACGTGTGTCAGTAGACAACATGGAGGCGAAGGAGGAAGTTGATAAGTATTAAGGCGAAGGAGGTAGTTGATAAGTATTACTTCAATCTGAGGGAGCCAAATAGTTTTGGGGGTTTCACTAGGTTTGCTTTAAGGTATCCTAATATTGAGAAAAAAGAGTTAAAAGCATATTTGGAGGGTGAAGAGGCATTTACTCTACATAAACCTGTAAGAAAAAAATTTCCTACACGGAAAACCATATCTCCGCAGCTCGATAGCATATGGCAGTTAGATTTATCGGAAATGATCTGTACCATCAGGTTTTGTCAATTTCGTTTTTACATATAAAAACACATTAGAGGGGTCTAGGTATTGATCAGAAGTACCTGGAATATTGAACTCTAGAGGAACATCTGTATTGGTAATTGAATGCAGAGGATTAATACTGATAAAGTTGGACTCGCTAACGCTAATCTGTGTAGGGTTCATTGAGAAGAGATCCAATTCACTCTTACAACAATCAGGACTAGAAGGATGAAGGAAATGCATCTTGCATGTGCGAGCTCTGGCCGTATAGTGAACATTTTCATGAAAAACCTTACTTATATACACAGCTCGTATAAAAGTTATCAGTTAGTAGTTAAATAGCAAATACATCAATACATTTTTTCTTTAAAGGTTTTTTCCGTTTAGTCTTTTTCTTTATGACAATCTTCTTGATCCCTCGCCCCTGACCTGACATTTTACGCCTTATTTTACGCTTAACATCATCCAACATCTCATCTGAAACATCGGCTATACGTCTTTTTAATGCTGTACGAGGATTATTTCCTGCAGCAATATCTTGAATAGTATGC
Source organism: Trachelipus rathkii (assembly GCA_015478945.1). Lineage (NCBI taxonomy): Eukaryota > Metazoa > Arthropoda > Malacostraca > Isopoda > Trachelipodidae > Trachelipus > Trachelipus rathkii. The sequence goes on along the minus strand of JABUQX010059157.1, from coordinate 7,686 downwards.
AAGCCTGTTCTTATAGCTTTTTTACCTATATATTCCCCACCTCTCCTGAGTAGAGGCCTTGCACTTCTCCATAGCTTGGCGAAAAATCCACCAAGACCATACCCCCTCTGCATTTTTGATCCCCTGAATACCCTTTCATCCTCCATTATTACAGGAGTATCTTTCTTATACTATCTTTACACTGTGAGAGTATGTTAATGAATGAAAAATATATCCGACTACACCTCTTATATATTCCATTATGCTGTAATTACTGCATCTGTTTCTTTCTAATATGAACTTTGCATAACAGCGCTCCATCTGTAAAGGGGAAGGGAATTCCTTCTACATCTTTTATATGCACACGTACAGAGTCAAAATTTGATCTATTCAGAGGTAGATAATGAACATTGGGGAATGTTATAACTTTACTCTCTTTGGGAAAATATACTACTCTTAATAAAGGAGCTTTAGTATTACCTACATGTTGATGTTCAATTATATTTGTATATACATAAGCCATACCTGGATGATTGAGCATCTCGGATGGGGTACATGTATAGTGCAGTACTCGATCTGCTTCATCTTTTTGTTCATGGGGAGTCATGCGGTTATTCTCCACAGATAGTATAACCCTCTTCAACATAGTAGGGATATCATGAAGTATATCCAACTCAGCATCACGTCTACGAATATGTTTGCGTTGCCATGGTGATCGTTCGAGAAAAAACATGTCCCGGTCTCGTAGGTTTACATTTACTTTTGAACTTAAAGATATTATTACTTTATCTTCATAGGTACGCATTTCAGTTTTGTATACCAAGTCCTTACACATAATACTCATATCAAAGAGAACGTTTAAATGACTAAAAATAGCAGGCACCGATTTAAAATAAGACCGTCGCAGAACAAATTCTTCAATGAAGTATTCTTTTGTAGCAAATGTGGGCGTATTCATCTTTTTGGCAATTGTAGTTCTTTTCAGAAAACGAGTACCTTCCGCTTGTAATATAGTTTCAACACATTCTACACTTCTGTACACCGTCATCCAGAATAGATTGTGAGGCAAATTTTCTATGTCCGTATTTAATATCATTTCACATAATCCTACTTCGTATGCCTCTCTTTCAAGTTGTATAGGATTCATTAGCACAGTTGTAAAATCCGAGAGTTTATTATCAGGATGTAAATCCAAGGAAGCTGAAGAAGGCAGAGTTATATAAAAGTGATCTACACTCTCCATGATTATAATGACAACTGATTAATGATTCTTAACTTCACTTGCTTTTATATAAGTATTAAACTTGGCAGGATATCCCCTCCATTTCACAAGTAACTGCTTATTTTTTCCTTTACCTCTCGTAGCTAATATTTTCTCAATTCTATATTCATGAGTTACAGGATTGAATCTTACTTTTTGTATTTCCTGTTTATAAAATCCGCCTTTTATTTTTTCACCATTTAAATCTTCCAGATAATATAACTTTAAACTATCACGACTGAATGGTTGGATATTGTGGACTTTAAAAACTTCCGTAGTCCAACCGGATTCATATCCTTTTCTAAACCTTTCTTCTGTTCGAGAAACTCTTACATAATCGTTTACCTTTATTCCTGAATTATCTTTTATTTTGTTTTCTTTTTCACCCATATGTGCCATACGTCCTCTAGTTTTTGACATCTCTAAAGGAGTTGACTTTATAGTTCTATGGTAAGACCTGTTATAAGAATAAGCCAGATCGTCCAGTATATCAATATATTTAAAAGTATTCATTTTAGTAAAATATCTATGCATGCGTTCTTTAATAGTACGTTGGACTCTTTCAACTATTGCCGCTTTGTTTACGGAAAATGTATTGTAATAGCTTATACCATACTCCCAAGTCAACTCCTGAAACTCACGCCCCTTGAATTCCATTCCTGAATCTGTCCAAAATGATTTAGGTGTTCTCCGCTCATCCTCTATAATTTCAAGTACAGCATCGGCAACTGTAGCTGATCTTTTATCTTTTATTGGTTTCAACCACAAGTATCTAGAGTATACGTCAATTGTAAAAAGTATATATTGAAAACCTTCATTATAAGAGCTGTATTTAATCATTTCCGATAAATCTAACTGCCATATGCTATCGAGCTGCGGAGATATGGTTTTCCGTGTAGGAAATTTTTTTCTTACAGGTTTATGTAGAGTAAATGCCTCTTCACCCTCCAAATATGCTTTTAACTCTTTTTTCTCAATATTAGGATACCTTAAAGCAAACCTAGTGAAACCCCCAAAACTATTTGGCTCCCTCAGATTGAAGTAATACTTATCAACTACCTCCTTCGCCGCCATGTTGTCTACTGACACACGTGTAAGCGTTATATATATATATATATATATATATATATATATATATATATATATATATATATATATATATATATATATATATATATATATATATATATATATATATATATATATTTGTCACAAAAATGTGATATTAGGTCACAAGGGAAAAAGAAAGAGAAAAAGATTTAAAATAACATTTATTTATACACAAACATTACAACTAAATATATATGATAATACATAATTACGATTTAATCCAACTAGACCTATTATAAGGTGTTTTTCTTAGTCGTGCTCTGGTAACACGTTTAAATTTATCTGATGCGTAAGAAGTGCCTGATGGACTTGAATCAGGTCTAGGTGTCATGGGTATATTATCCAAGTCTGCTAATCGGCTTGTATTTAAGATTAAAGTTCTGGGGAAATTAATAGTCTGAAGTTCTTGTTTGATATCATTCCATCCTTTTACAGGTCCTTTCTTCCAGTTACGTGAGAGATCAGCTATCAAATCCACAATATTTGATCCTTTAACTATTTCATCATCAATTACGATATGCCCTGCTTCATTCAAAGTTAATTGGTCTTTTAAAATATTATATAAAGCTATTCCTGATTTACGCACTCTATTAGGTAAGCTCTCCTCTAGGATATTTTTAAATTTATCTTCATTTTTCACTTCAAGTTTTACTTCATTAGGTATATCTACATCATCGGTTACCGGGATACGTAGGGATGGATGTAGGTGCAAGTCTTTAAGATCTATCAATTTTTGTATGGCATCCTGGTATAAGATGCGTTTCTCATGGATGTTAATGTCTGAATTTAATATCCTGTACACTTCTTTCTCATATTTGGTTATCTGTTCAACTTTAGGATCATATAAGCTAGGGGGTAGAGGCTGCTGGAAAGATAATGAGTCGTTCACAATATAAGGATTCTGTTGGTGCAGCTGTTGTTGCTGATGTGAAAGAGGTTGTAATGTCAATGCATTGGGCTGTAATATTTGCGTGTATGGGGGTTGTGAATGATGAAACTGTGATTGTGGATTTTGCGCAGTGTGCGGCAATAACTGTCCATATTGAGGTTGTGAATGATGAATCTGTATATACTATATGGTCATCACCCGTATGTTGTATTATTATACTTCATTTTCTCATACTCATTATATGGAAGTACAGCAACCTTCTTCATTATGGGGACAACCACTTAGTTATCAAGGGAGCTATAACGGAGAAGAGTAATGGCAGGAATACTCCTCCTCCTCTCTGTAGTAATTCTTTTATTTTCAAAAGTATACTGCTGTGATTTTTTTTTAATGATGTTTCTATAACGACGTAACTTTACCTTCTGAGGCCTGTTTAAAGGAACATTTCCTTTTATAAGATTTAAACAGACTTCACATACACACTGGATGAATTTCTCATCCTCACTAATTAGTTTACGTTTTTCAGATGGTTTCAACTTTTTAAATTTTTTTATAAGAGGTAAATACTTTGCAACTAGAGCACTCATTATTCAGGTATGTATACAGTTTCGATTTCGGAAGGTAGAATGTTGGTGCGGAGCAGCACTCTGTGCGTGTTTTTGGGGTGAAGTTCACACATCAAATAACCGTGGGGGATCGAAGTAACCTCTTTATATACTTTTAAGAACTCTTTCCTTTGAAGGGGAAACATTTGAGTTGCCAATACATTAATTTGACTCATGTCTCTTCTCTGGCCAAACAACAGTAAATACTGTGTGTTTAAAGAAACACTTCGCATATGCTTGCTTTGATGAAAAATATTCTGCGTTATGAAAAACACAGAGATATTTAGATGGTGAGAATAAACTGTGAACGCTTCTGCTATTTCCAAATTCAATTTGTGCATTAAATCATCTAATACAATAATTTTGTGGCCTTGTATATTGTCCAGCGATCTAATATCGTATATGCCTTCATGAAATTGAATCACATCTTTATATTCTTTAAATTTTTCCTGATAAACATTATAACACCATATTATTTTTACAGGGGTTTGTTCAAATATCTCCATTTCCTTTAAAATATTTAATAATAGAAAGGTTTTACCACATCCTGTCGGCCCAGCTACAAGACATGTAGCCGGACTTCGGAACGTAAATTTCTCCACATCCATACTCGTCAAGTAGATAATGAATAATGAGTTTAATTAAAGCAGTAAAGCAGTAAATCAAAACCTTACTAACCCTTTGTTGCTAAGCAACACCTCTATTGATTTACTGTTTTACTGTTTTAAGGGTTGTAAAGTATATGTTTTTAATAAAATTTCGTACAATTTTATTAAAATAAAATGTTTATATAACAGAAACTCTGTGTGTTTTTATTCTTACATTACAAATTAAAAAATAAAAAAAAGTATTAAAACAAAAATAAAAAATAGAAATAATAAATAAAAAGTAATAAAACAAAAATAAAAAATATAAAAGAAAACATAATGATAATAAATATATGAGTTAAAACAGTAAAGCAGAAAGTTAAAGCAGTAAAGCAGAAAGTTAAAGCAGTAAAAGCAGTAAAACAAAAAAGCGTACTAATCCCCTAGGTGTTAGGTAACACCTCTATTGTTTACTGCTTTACTGCTTTTAAGGTATGTAATGTATGTGAGTTAAAGCAGTAAAGCAGAAAGTTAAAGCAGTAAAGCAGAAAGTTAAAGCAGTAAAGCAGAAAGTTAAAGCAGTAAAACATGAGTTAAAGCAGTAAAGCAGAAAGTTAAAGCAGTAAAGCAGTAAAACAAAGGCATACTAATCCCCCTAGGTGTTAGGTAATAACACCTCATTCTTACTGCTTTACTGCTTCAAACCTCTTAAATATATCTTTTTAATAAAAATGTTTAAGTATGAAATAAAAATGAATGACTCATAGTATATTTGAAAACGAAATTCTTTGAATAGTTTACATTGATATCATATTTTTCGTTCACGCGGGAATTTTGCGTCTGCGGACGCACGCGGCGACGGTTACGCGGAAATATTGCGCCTGCGGGCGCACGCGGCGGCGGTGGGAATATTGCGCCTGCGGGCGCACGCGGCGGCGGTTTCGCGGATGGGCTGACCTGCGGACGCGGACTCGGACTCTGAAACGTTTGCGATCACTGTCTCAAATGTGTAGCTCTTTAGATATATATTCAGTCATGCTATAAGTGTTAGAAAAATACTAACTCATAGTAGGAAGCATTCTAGCAGATTGTAATGTACACCATTCGATTCCTCATACCTTATTACCTAGGGGTAGACACCCATATTAGGCTATTCTAGGCTAGAAAAGGCTTGAAAAAGTGGCACTCAGTTGGCACTATGTGGCACTCACTTGGCACTATGTGGCACTCACTTGGCACTCATTGGCACTCACTTGGCACTCATTGGCACTCACTTGGCACTCACCTGGCACTCACCTGGCACTCATAGAATAATCATAGAACACTAATAGAACATCCCTAGATACTTCTTACGGTGATTGGGAACCATCAAAGCCATCAAGTTAGCGTGGGTCAAAATTGACCCATGGTATATGGTAAGGTCAAAGGCGAAATATCATGGTCAAACAAGGTTAAGACATCAAAAAAGGGCTAAGCCCCTAAAGGAAGGACAAAAAAAAAAAATTGGGGTGGTCCAAAATTGACCCATGTGTGTGTGTGTGTGTGTGTGTGTAAGTGTAAATGTAAGTGTCTATGGGTAAATGTAAGTGTCATAGTGAATGTGTGTATAAGTGTCATAGTGAATGTGTGTATAAGTGTAAGTGTGTGTGTGTGTGTGTGTGTGTGTGTGTGTGTGTGTGTGTGTGTGTGTGTGCGTGTGTGTGTGTAGGTGTTCAAGTTAGGGTAGGTCCATACTTGCGTACAAGTTAGGAACGAAATATGTGACGGGTGGGCCACGAGTGGGTAAAAAATTAGCGTGGGCAAAAAATGACCCATGGAAGATCAAAGGGTTGGTTGAAAATTACCGTGGGCAAAAAATGACCCATGGAAGACCAAAGGGTTGGTCGAAAATTACCGTGGGCAAAAAATGACCCATGGAAGACCAAAGGGATGGTCGAAAATTTCCGTGGGCCAAAATTGACCCACGGAAGACCAAAGGGTAGTGGGTAAAAAATGACCCATGGAAGATCAAGGGGTCGAATATCATGGTCAAACAAGGTAACGACATCAAAAGGGCTAAGCTAAAGTTTAATAAATTCGTGGGCAAAAATGGCCCACGGTCGAAAAAATTAGGGGGCGTAAAATAGGGGGGTAATACGTACAACGGTTGCTTACGCAACCGTTTGGCGCAACCCTTCTTCGAAGGGTTGCCAAAAATCAGGGTTGCCGTAAAAATCCGGGTTCTCAAAAAATCCGGGTTCTCAAAAAATCCGGGTTCTCAAAAAATCCGGTTCTCAAAAAAGGTCAAGGCCCAAAAAGGTCAAGGTCAGGTAAAAATTCGAGCTCAAAAAAAGGTCACGGTCAGAAAAGGTCAAGGGCAGGTAAAAATTGGGTTATCATTTTTTACCCCAAGTGAGACCTCCAATATGGAGTAAAAAATTTGGGTCATCATTTTTTCCCCCAATCTCGGTGTCCAATATCCCTCCCCTACTACTTATAGTGATGCAATTGATTAGAATAGAATTGTCAAGGGATGTTAAGACATTTATTTTATCATAAGAGCGATCATTTAAGTAGTCTGGATACATTTTGGGTCTTACACCCTATCATATTTTCTCAATTCTGTTACAGCAGTGGTAGTGCCATGTATTACTGAAAGCTGTAGAACATAATTCTGACGTATTTTCTTTAGTTCTTCTTAAGTTATGATCGAATAATTAAAGTGTGTTGCAATTAACCCTTACATTATGAGAGAATTTCGCTGCCTGTTGTTTGACATATTACACCATTTCCAATGTTAGGGTGCAATTATTGACTGACGGAGTTTGTGTTATTCACTTAATAATGAAAAAGGGACCTCCTTTTTTTTTTTTGACACCAGCATCCTTCATGACATAGTAAATAGCATCTGGAATAGGTTTCATATCGCCAACATTTTCGTTAAATACATCACTGAGGTATTCACCCGCTGTGATGTTCAGTGAGTGTCAAAGCACAGCAAACACAAAATTTGACGTTTGATCACTTGTCTACGACATGACTAGCCAGAAGAACAAAGAAACTGCTGGTTGAGTATCAATGACCATTATCACCCGGTGAAGAAAGCTAACTTGGATGATTGTTTGATAGAGGTTTTTAATTTGAAACTTTAGTTTTAAGAAATCATACATTTCTCCACATACAAATCTGTTGTGTATTATTTCCTTTGACATGGTGGAAAAGAGAAAGGAACAATTAATTTCGTTAGCTATACAAAGATAAGAACTGCTTGTGAAA
>JABUQX010059156.1:0-12500 GCA_015478945.1 Trachelipus rathkii | reverse complement strand
GAGTAAAGAATTTAACTCGTGCTAATCAACGTGCAGCCGAGTAAAGATGATTAAACTCGTGCTAAGACGGTCCAGCCCGAGTAAAGGATTTAACTCGTGCTAAGCACGGTAAGCCCGAGTAATGATTTAACTCGTGCTAAGCACGGTCAGATCGAGAAAAGGATTTAACTGGTGCTAACCACAAACATCCCGAGTAAAGAGTTAACTCGTGCAAGCACATAGACCGAGTAAAGGATTTAACTCGTTCTAATCATGAGCAGTCCGAGTAAAGGAGTTAACTCGTCTAAGCACGATCAGCCCGAAAAAGGATTTAACTCGTGCTAATCACGAGCAGCCCGAGTAAAGGAGTAAAACTCGTGCTAAGCACGGGTCAGGCGCCGAGTAAAGATTTAACTCGTGCTAAGCAACGAGTCAGCCTGTAGTAATGATTTAAACTCGGTGCTAATCACGAGCAGCCGCAGTAAAGGGATAACTCGTGCAATTTCACTAGCAGCCCGAGTAAGCGAGAGACATGGCTCTCAAAGTCTCTATAGCCTATCACACAGTCAGCCGGAGTAAAGGATTTAACATCGTGCTAAGCACCGGTCAGCCCGAGTAATGATTTAACTCGTGCTAATCACGAGCAGCCCGAGTAAAGGGGATAACTCGTGCTTGTCACGATCAGCCCGAGTAAAGGGTTTATTTAACCCGTGCTAAGCACGGTCAGCACGAGTATTGGATTTAACTCGTGCTAAGCACGGTCAGCCCGAGAAATGGATTTAACTCGTGCTAATCACGAGCAGCCCAAGTAAAGGAGATAACTCGTGCTAGGCACCATCAACCCAAGTAAAGGGTTTAACTCGTGCGAAGCACGGTCAGCCCGAGTAAAGAATTTAACTCGTGCTAAGCACGATCAGAATGAGCAAAAGATTTAACTCGTGCTAATCACGAGCAGCCCGAGTAAAAAGGATAACTCCTGCTAGGCATGATCAGCCCAAGTAGAGGGTTTAACTCGTGCTAAGCACGGTTAGCCTGAGTAAGGATTTAACTATAATCACGACACGAACCGCCCGATTAAATGATTTAACTCGTGTTAATCACGAGCAGATCAAGTAAATCAGATAAATCGTGCTATTCACGGTCAGTCCGAGTTAAGAATTTATTTAACTCGTCCTAATCACGAGCAGCCCGAGAAGAGGAGTTATCTCGATCTAAGTACGATCAGCTCGAGAAAAGAAGTTAAATCGTGCTAATCACGAGCATACCGAGTAAAGGAGAAAACTCGTGCTAGGCACGATCAGCTCGAGTAACTGGTTTAGCTCAAGCTAAGCACGGTCAGCCCGACTTAAGGATTGAACTCGTGCTAAGAACGATCAGCCCGAGTAAAGAATTTAACTGGTGCTATTCACGGTCAGTCCGAGTTAAGGATTTATTTAACTCGTCCTAATCACGAGCAGCCAGAGAAGAGGAGTTATCTCGATCTAAGTACGATCAGCTCGAGAAAAGAAAATAAATCGTGCTAATCACGAGCATACCGAGTAAAGGAGAAAACTCGTGCTAGGCACGATCAGCTCGAGTAACTGGTTTAGCTCAGTCTAAGCACGGTCTGCCCGACTTAAGGATTGAACTCGTGCTAAGAACGATCAGCCCGAGTAAAGGATTTAACTGGTGCTAATCACGGGCAGCCCGAGTAAAGATTATAACTCGTGCTAAGCACGGTCAGCCCGAGTAAAGGATTTACCTCGTGCTAAGCACGGTCAGCCCGAGTAATGAATTAACTCGTGCTAATCACGAGCAGCCCGAGTAAAGGAGATAACTCGTGCTAGACACGATAAACCCGAGTAAGGGATTTAACTCGTTCTAAGCACGGTCAGCCCGAGAAAAGGATTTAACTGGTGCTAATCACAAACATCCCGAGTAAAAAGTTAACTCGTGCTAAGCAAGATCAGACCGAGTAAAGCATTTAACTCTTTTTACTCACGAGCAGCCCGAGCAAAAAAGATAACTGGTGCTAAGAACTGTCAGCTCGATTAAACAACAATACCAAGGCTAATCACGGCAGCACCGATTAACGAGATAACTCGTGACTAAGCACGATTAACCGAGATATAGTATTTAACTCGTGATTCACGAACAAGCCGAGAAAAGGAAAACACTCGTGCTAGGAGCGATTCAGCCCCGAGTAAGGGATTTAACTCGTGCTAATCACGAGCAGCCCGAGTAAAGAGAGATAACTCGTGCTCAGCGCGGTAAGCATGAGAATAGAATTTAGCTCATGTTAATCACGAGCAGTCCGTGTTAAGGAGATAATCGTGCTTAGGGCTGAATCAGCATGATAGAGTAGTTTAACTCGTGGGCTATCACGTTGCAGCCCGAGTAAAGGAGTTAATTCATGTAAGCACGGGATCAGACACGAGTAAAGAATTTATCGTGCTTAACACCGGCAGCGAGTAGAGAGACTAATCGTGCTAAGCGACGAATCAGCTCTAGTAAGAATCTTAATTTCTTGTGATCACGAGAGCCGAGTAAAAGAAGCAAACTCGTGCAACGCCTATTACGTGTCATATCGGTAATAGGAGATTATATCTTACGTGGCTCAAGTCGTCCTATCTTGCGAGGTGATGAGCTTGGAGTATGAGATATAGACTTAATCTCGTATGCTGCTTGGGATCCGGAGCCGATGGTCAGTAGGTAGAGGAGTTAGTTTTCGTTTGTTTCTTAATTCGATACTATGCTATACGAGTAGTTAATAGTGAAGATATATATAACGTCGTTTATTAATCTGAGGGTTGTCAACCCGAGCAAAGATATGTGTGTTCGTGAGCATTTAAGTCACGAAGCTAGCTGATCTGATTGATTAAAGGATGTTATTCTTCGTGCTAAGCTACTGACTCGCATTAGTACCGGTGATATAAAGGGATTTACCTCGTTGCTGAATCATGTAGCAGCCGAGTATAAAGAGAAACTCGTGCTCGGGCTTGGATGATCTCTATCTCGAGTATTGAATGTGATTTGGTATTAATACTCTCGTGTGGTAGTGACTCGTCTGCCTGTGCTTGGGTGCTGTAGCGTTATTGTATGTGGTTCTAACTGTGCTGAGATGGCATGTCGCGTCTAGGTGTCTCCGTAGAAGTAGTGGATATGGATTTATAACTGGTTGCGTAATCACTTCCATAGAAGCGCCGCGTAGTCTGGTAATAGACGTAAATAGTCTTATAGTCACTCTCTCTTCGTCGTAATATCACGCGAGCTCCGAATGGAATATGTCTGCAATATCGTGCTTGAGTGCTGCTTATGATCAGCCGGTTAATTGTCATTAACTCGTTATAAGCTTATTTGAGCTGACCCAAGCACAATCATGATAATGGAAGCGAAGCAACGGTCGTCGACTGTAAAACAAGAATAACTATGCTAATCACGAGCAGTCCGAGTAGAAAGACGACTAACTCCATTGCTGAGCACAACTTAGCCCAGTATAGAATTTAACTCGTGATAATCACAAGCAGCCCGAGTAAATGAGAAAACTCGTGATAGGAGCAATCAACCTGAGAAAGGGATTTAACTCTTGCTAATCACGAGCAGCCGAAGTAAAGGAGATGACTCGAGCTAAGCACGATATGTACGAGTAAAGAATTGAACTTGTTAATCACGAGCAGCCCGAGTAAAGGAGTTAACTCGTGCTAAGCACGATCAGGCCAAGAAAATGATTTTGATCGTGCTAATCACGATCAACCTGAGTAAATGAGATAACTCGTGCTAAGCACGAGCAGTAGGAATAGGAATTAATTCGTGCAGCACGAGTTTAATTGTTAACTCGTGTTAATCACGATCAGCCCGAGTAAAGGATTTAACTCGTGCTAATCACGAGCAGTAGGAATAGGAATTAACTCGTGCAGCACGAATATAATAGTTAACTCATACTAATCTCGTACAGCTCGAGTAAAGGAGTTAACTCGAGCTAAGCACGATCAGCCCGAGTAAAGAAGTTAATCTTGCTAATCACGAGCAGCCCGAGTAAAGGAGTTAACTCGTGCTAAGCACGATCAGCCCGAGTAAAGGATTTAACTCGTGCTAATCACGAGCAGCCCGAGTAAAGGAGATAACTCGTGCTCAGCACGGTCAGCCCGAGAAATGAATTTAACTCGTGCTTATCAAGAGCAGCCCTAATAAAGGAGTTATTTCGTGGTAAGCACGATCAGCCAAAATAAAAAATTTAACTCGTGCTAATCAAGAGCAGCCCGAGTAAAATATTTAACTAGTGCTAATCACGAGCAGCCCGAGTAATGTAAATAAATAGATCAACCGGAGTAAAGAGTTTAACTCGTGTTATGCATGGTTTTCCCGAATAAAGGATTTAACTCGTACTAATCACGAGCAGGTCGAGTAGAGGAGTTAACTCGTGTTAAGCAAAATCAGCCTGAGTAAAGCATTTAACTTGCAATACTTACGAGCAGCCCGAGCAATGAAGATAACTGGTGCTAAGCACGATCAGCCCGAGTAAAAGGATTAGCTCTTGCTAATCACGGTCAGCCTGAGTAAAGGATTTAACTCGTGCTAATCACGAGCAGCCCGAGTAAAAGAAATAACTCATGTTGAACACGTTCAACACGAGAATAGAATTTAGCTCATGCTATTCACGAGCAGTCCGAGTAAACTAGATAACTCGTGCTAAGAGCAATCAGCCCGAGTAAAGGATTTATCTCGGGCTATTCACGAGCAGCCTGAGTAAAGGAGTTAACTCGTGCTGAGCACGATCAGCCCGAGTAAAGGATTTACCTCGTGCTAATCACGAGCAGCCCGAGTAAAGGATTTAACTCGTGCTAAGCACGATCAGCCCGAGTAAAGGATTTAAATCATGCTAATTACGAGCAGCCCAATTAAAGGAGATAACTCGTGCTAAGCACCGTCAGCCCTTGTAAAGGATTTAACTAATGCTAATCACGAGCAGCCCTAGTAGAGGAGTTAACTCGTGCTAAGCACGGTCAAAACAAGTAAAGGATTTAACTCGTGCTAAGCTCGGTCAGACCGAGTAATGATTTAACTCGTGCTAATCACGAGCAACGCGAGTAAAGGAGTTAACTCGTCCTAAGCACGATCAGCCCGAGTAAAGCATTTAACTCGTGCTAATCATGAGCAGCCCTAGTAAAGGAGAAAACTCGTTCTAAGCACTGTCAGCCCGAGTAAACAAGATAACTAGTGCTAATCACGAGCAGAGTGAGTAAACGAGATAACTCGTGCTAAGCACGATTAGCCCGAGTATTGAATTTAACTCGTGATTATCACGAGCAGCCCGAGCAAAGGAGAAAACTCGTGCTAGGTACGATCAGCCCGAGTAAGGGATTTAACTCATGCTAATTACAAGCAGCCCGAGTAAAGGAGTTAATTCGTGCTAAGCACGATCATTTCGAGAAGAATTACTCGATACAATGAGTTTTCCCCATAGTTTCCGTCGTCAGGCTAACATCCTGTCTTTCCGTCTGATTAAAAAGTAACTAATCAACGTTAGATTAGTTGAGACTGAATAGAATTTACTTATGATTCTTTAATAAGAGAAGAGATTGGTTTATTTAAATTAGTTTACATTAGGTGATGTTTGGTAGGTTGTGTTAGGTTAGGATTAGTTCATTCATTTATTTTTTGTTTTTTTATATGCTTTCTTTAGCCTATGTTCCTTCTATTTTGTTAGCATGCTATTTTGTCTTTTTATTTACAAATCCTAATGTGTGATTTACTCTTTCATGCTAGCATGTAATAAAAAGTATGCAAAAATAGACTTTTTTAAACTTTACAAACTTTAGTCTAGAATAAATAAAACCCTTTAACTCTGATTTTTCCCTTGGTTCATAAAATGCATTTCCTATTTCTATACACTTAAGAACATTTACCATTAATATTTATATATACATATATATATATAAATTATAATTATTATATATATACTATTATATATATAATATATATATATAATATATATATTATTTATATATATATATATAATTATATATATATTACTATATATATTATTATATATTATATAGTATATATATATATATATTTATATATATATATATATATTAATATATAAATGTATATATATATAATAATTATATATATAATATTAATATTATATATATACTATATTATATATATATATATATATATATATCATTAATATTATATTAATATAAATATATATATATATATTATATATATATATTTATATATATATTATTATATCTATATATACTCTATATATTATATTATATATTTAATTCATATATATAGATATTATATATATATATAATATATAAATATATTATATTTTTAATATATATATATTAAACAACTATTTACGTGCTTTATCCACTATGCGAGGTAACCGTGGACCACAGGAAAATTGAACTTTAAGCAGGCTTTCCCAAACCAGTGGCCACCAACGTGTTTCGCAGTCGAGTTTTAATTCTTGCCCCAAGGTAGATAAAACTTCAACTGCTACGCGAGGATTGAACAGCGACCTTCGTATAGAGGCGGCGACTCCACTCTGCAGCCCGGAGAAGATTCATTATACTATATATATAAATATACTAATTATATATATAATATATATATACTATGTAACTATATATATTATATAATATTATTATTATATAATATATATATATAATATTATTATATATAATATATATATATAATATATATATATTATATTATATATACTATATATATTAATATTAAACAAAAATATGCTTACTTTAAATGTAAAACATTTCGAAAAAACTAGAAAATTGTACAATGGAAATGTATTGAACCATAACTCAAAAATGTTGGATCTCTTCAAGGTCTGTTATGAAGTAGAAGGTGAGAATAAACAAATTGAGCCAATCTCAACAAGGAGATTTATAGATAACTATTAAGATTAAATGCGCATACGATTGACTTGCTCGATATATATATATATATAATATATATATATTATATATATATATATATTATAATATATATTATATTATAATTAATATAATAATATATATATTATATATATATATATATTTTTATATATATATGATATATCATATTATAAATAATAATATTAATTGATACTATATATATACTATATATTATTTTATATACTAATAATATATATATAATTATATACATACATACTAATATATATTTAATATTATATTATATATATTATATATATAATATATACTATATAATTATTATAATATTATATTTATATATATATATATTATATATATATATTATTATATTATATACATATATATATATATATATATTATTATATATATTATATTATAATATTATATTTACTATTATAAATATATAAATAATATATATATTGTATAGAACGCCCTCGGGGCGTAGAGAGGGTATGAATCGCCGACTCTCACCTGGGAGGGCGCTTAGGTTCAATCCTCGCGTGTAGTTGGCAGTCTCATTTCCACGGGCGGCAGAATTTAAAATTCGCGGGAACAAGTTCGGTGGCGCTGAGTTGGGATAGAAGGCCTTAAAGTTCGATTCCTGTAGTCCCCCGTGTTTTAAAAGCATGTTTTAAAAAGAATATATATATATATTAATATCTATTATATATATAATATATTTATATATATATAATAATATTATATATATATATATATATATATATCATATATATATATATATATATATATTACTATATAATAATATTTATTATTGTATATATATAATTATATTATTATATTAATTATATAATATATATATTATATATTATATATATATATATGAACAATGGAAACGGAATTTGAACAAAGTTTTAACAGATTCCTTCTCGTTCTTCGACATTAACTTGGCATGACTAAAAGCGACTGCATTAAAAGTTTTAAATTTATGTCCGAACTTATTTGTTTTTTTTATTTTAAAAAAACCTCCCCCCCGGACCCGCGAGATTAGTATATTTGCATGTATTCAGATTTCTTTTTTTTTTTATTTCCTTTAAGGTTTTATATCTCCCAAGTTTTATCACATTTATGGATGCTGCGTCAAGAAAGGGTTTGATCTTTTAAATTTTCTATATGTATGAAAGGATTATTTTTATACTTATGTAGTAACATATTATACTAGATAAATAAATATATAAATGAAAATAACAAATTGTAATAAATAGATAATAGTTTTATTTCTTTTACGAATGCTGCATGGATTAAGGAATGGATCTATGTATAATTTTTCTACATGTAAAATAAGATTATTTTAATTAAATGTATATACGTAGCAAATAATATTATACAATATATAGATAAAAAAATAGATAAATTATACAACAGACAAATAAGAAAATAGATATTACTTATAAAAGATAAAACTAATGCATAACATAAAGTGGATATAATTGATAGTAAATATAATGAATATATATATATAAAAAAAATATTATATAGAAAAATAATTACGTTGGGAATATATATCAAATAAGTAAAAAATAAAATATTTTTAAATTGCATAAATTTTTGTTTTTATTTTCTTATTTAATTTTTATATAACTTTTTTTATTTAATTGGAAAGTTAATTGTAATTAATCAAATAAAACATTCACTGAATTGATATTTTATCTGCATTATTATTATTATTATTATTATTATTATTATTATTATTATTATTATTATTATTATTATTTTATTATTATTATTATTATTATTATTATTATTATTATTATTATTATTATTATTATTATTATTATTATTATTATTATTATTATTATTATTATTATTATTATTATTATTATTATTATTATTTATTATTATTATTATTATTATTATTATTATTATATTTATTTTTTATTAATTATTATTATTATTATTTTATTATTATTAATTATTATTATTATTATTATTATTATTATTATTATTATTATTTATTATTATTATTATTATTATTATTATTATTATTATTAATTATTTTATTATTTATGATTTTATTATTTATTATTCATTACTATTATATATTTATATTATGATTAATATTTTTGATTATTTCATTATTAATTATTATTATTATATATTATCATCATTTATATCTTCATTATTAATTATTTATTTAAGATTTTCATTTTATTAAGCTATTATTATATATTTATTTTATTATTATTTTATTTTTTCATTTTATGCTTTTTATTAAAATTCCTTCTTTTTTTTAATTAATTATTATTACTAGTACTGATGTCATTTATTATTATTTTATTATTAATTATTATTATTAATTTTATTTTATTATTATTATTTTTATTTCTGTTTTTGCTATTTTAATTATTTTTATTGTTACAGTTAATACTTTCCTTATTATTGTTAGTGTCATTATGATTATTGTTGTTACTGTTGCAGGTCTTCTACCTCTTTCTCTTTTTTTAAAATTAAGGACAATTTATTTGCTGTTAATCTTTCTATGAAAGAACACTGAAAATACCTCGTGAATGTTAATTAATTTACTCTACAATTAGAAAATATTTTCTTTTTAATTGAAAAATATAAAAAAAAAATAAAATAGAACATAAATAAGAAAAGAGTATATAATTCCGTAGCCAAAGTAATATTATATATTATATATATTATATATATATTATATATATTATTTTATATATATTATAATATTATATTATATATATTTATACTAATATATATATTATTATAATTAGTATATATTTATATATATATATATATATTATTATATTATTATATATATATATAGTATATACTAAATGTAGATAAAATAATATATATATATATATAACTTATATATTACTAATATAGTATATGATAATGAAATATTTCTTAAAGATAAATAATTATGAACGTATATTGAAAAAAAAAAAATTTCTATAGTTTTTAAAATACAAAAATGTATTATGAAATACCTCCTAAGTTTGAAATGGTACAAATATGTATTATGAAATATTTCTTCAGACTGAATTTTTATCATGTTTTCTGATAGAAAATATGTAACCGGAATGTAAATGATGCATTCCGTATGTGAAAATCCCATTATTTTATGAATACAAGTTTTTTTTTTAAATATTTAAATCGGAAACAATTAAAAACAAGAAATATTTCGCAAATATCATTACTATATAAAAAATGCAAAAAAATGGTATTTTAATACTTCATAAATAACTGCTTGTGTGTAAATTAATTAGAAAACATATAATAATAACCATGTATTTAAAAAAATATTTAATCATACAACTGCAAAATGCCAAAAAAATATAAAGTGTATTTTGATATAATGTTAAAAGACTAGCAAAAATACAACACATTGTCATTTTAAAATCTGTAGAAATGAAAAGAGAGAAAGTAGGACGTAATCCGATATTTCGTGTCTACTTTAAATTTTGGTGATAAAACTCAAAGTTTTTCTAACAAAAAAAAACGGAGGAAAAAAGATATGGAAACTGAAGGTAAAACGTTTTTTCTTCACTTCTCTTCATAAACGAGGAAAAAAGATGTTTTAGGAGGATTTTCTTTATTCAAAGACAATATATCGTCATTTCCTATTCTTTCATTCTATTATCATATATATATATATATATAAATATATATATCTATCATTAATATATAACTATATATATATACTTATATTCAATATATTATATTATATATATTACTATATATATATATATTATATTATATTATATTATTTATAATATATATTTATACTATATTATATATTATATAATATATATATATTATATCTATTATATATATATATATATATATATATAACTCATAAATATAAGTGAGAGATATAAAGATAGAATATATAGTTTTGTAGAATAGGTAGAATAGATAGAATAGATAGATAGATTAGATAGATAGATTAGAAGATAAGATGATAGATAGATAGATAGAATTGATTCGCTGAGAATTTAGTTTAAAGACTTTATGTCTTTACTTATCGTTAAACAAGTACTTTTTTTAAAAGGTAATTAAAAAATAAAATCCAAGAACTAAATAACATATCACCTGTAGGAATCATCTCAAAGAATCTTCATCTCACTTTGCTTATAAACAAATATCTAAGCTTTAAGGCCATCAAAGATATTTTTTGAAAATTTGAACGTTGTATTTGATTGAATCTTCTTTTCTATATCTGCTCCCAGTTGTTACCTCTTATACAATAAGGTATCGATTACTTATCCAATAAATTCACCATCAATGGTCTAATATAAATAACCTAAAAACTGTGCCATATATTTCACTATAGATTTAGATAATGTTTAAACAGCAGCATTTCAAGACTATTACAAAATTCATAGGTTACTAATTTGATACGAATTTAACGGTTTTCTTAATGCATTGTGAAAGCCAGTTTCAACATTGTATTCATCACTTGAGGTCTACTTGTTAGCATAAGTTAACCATAAATTCTGCTCCATAAAATGGGGTACAATAGGATCTTAGCAAATACAAAATAGATAGATAGATACATAGATAGATAGATAGATAGATAGACTTAGATAGATAGATAGAATAGATAGATTAGATAGATAGACTAGATAGATAATAGATTAGATAGATACGATAAGAATAGATAGACATAGATAGATAGATAGATAGATAGATAGATAGATAGATAGATAGATAGATAGATGAGCATTATTATTCATTAAACATCCTCAATAAACAGAAACAGATATTTAATTTATAGCGACTCATTACTAATGAAAATATCATGGAGAAATGATCACGTGGTGATATTATGCTTTAAAGTTGCAGAGCCGATAAATATTTTACCGGTTCAAACACCGGTTCCGGATCAATCCTTTTGAAATGATTTGACTTCGGTTTCTGATCCAACCCATTCATTAAAAATAAAATTTTGTAAAAAAAATTTTTTTACGTTTTATTTTTTTTTCGTTATTTTTATTTTTTTACTTATAAATTTTTTTTGTTTCTGTTTCCTGCTCTTTACAAAAAAAAAAAAAAAAAAATTCTGTACCTGACCCACGCAATAATATTTTCTGCACCGGTTCCGTCTCTTATCAAATGCTTTAAAGCTCTACAGACAATGTTCCCTACTCAGCATTTCTGTTCATAATTTTATAGTACCTGCTTTCCTATTAGAAAATTTATATTATTGTTTTTAAAAGTCTAGTTATCACCATCATCATCCCCATCAAAAATAAAAATATAATAAAATTAATAATATCTATATAATAATAAATCGTTAAAATAATATAGAGAAACAATATAAATTAAAAATGATAATAATAATATAATATAATATAATACAATATAATAATAATATTAATATATATGAGAAAATAGTCTTGATGAAAATAATAATTACCAATAATATGAATATAATAAAGAACATATTAAAAAATAATAAATAATAATATTCATGCTTTTTATAATAGAATAATATGTCTATAATGAAAAGTAATATGAATTTAACCACACTTTTAATATGGATAATATAACTATAATTATAATTAAATAATAATAATAATATAATATATCTCTCTT
>JABUQX010059155.1:17500-22500 GCA_015478945.1 Trachelipus rathkii | reverse complement strand
ATTATATATATATATATAATTATATATAATATCTATATATATATATATATAATATATATATCTATATATATATATAAATATAAATATATTATATATATATTATATGATAATATATATATATAGTTATATATATAGTATATATTAAATATTGCATAATAATCGCAATTAGAGAAGATGTTAAAGACAAGCAACATATAATGAGGAAGCGTAAAGAATAACTGCCTTCATCTGCGGATTGAACCACCGCATGTTGCGCGTGAGGGCAATATTTTTTTGTGTTGGAGGATGGCTCAGTTGTATAGCACCGGGCATATTGTCCTCACGAGCAACGTGCGGTGGTTCAATCCCAGAGAGGCAATGTTGCTTTACCTCCACCTTATATTTTCATTTTTTAATATACTATATATAATTTTTAATATATATAAAATATATATATACTATAATATATAGTATATATATATATATATATATTATATATATATATATATATATATAATATATATATTATATATATATATAATTTGAGTACATATGAAACTTCGTGTAAATGTTATTTTAGTATAAGGGCGGCATCATTTTTTTACTATGCCCTTGGGAAAGCTTGCCGTTGGCTACATCCCTTCGCCTGATCCAACGTTAAATAATATTCCTAACAGTCTTGAAGAATCGAATTTTCTGTTGCTTCCAAAGGTCTTTTTAATCAAAAGTTTGTATACAAAAAAATGGAAGACTTTTATTATGTATTTCTTTAAAAAAGTTTTCTTTTATAAACTTTTTTTATTATTATTATTTTTATTTTTATTTAAGCATTTTTTTATTTTATTTATTTTTTTTTGCCAAAACTCATTTTAATATTCCAAAAGTTTAAAAAGCGATCAGAAATCAATTCAATTTATAATACAAGAATTTGTATCATCAGATTTTTTAAAAAAGTATATGAAAGACGAAGAAGAAATAATTTTTTTTATTTTTTTTTTTTGTAAAATTTTGGGATTGTATCTAAATAAAAAGAAAAATAATATCTTTAATATTCTGTAAAAAGTTAAAAAATCAATTCAATTTTTTAATCATGTGTCAGGTCAGACGACTAATTTCAGACACCCAAATATTAAAATGTATATTTATTTAAATTAAAACAATCATTAACAAGCAATAGTGTTCCAAATATATATATACTATATATATAATATATATATATATTATAGATACTACTATATATATAATATATATATATTATATAATACCCTATATATATATATAATATAGTATATATATGATATATATATATATATATATATAATATATAATATATATATATATATATATATATATACTATATATATATATATATAAATAACATAGATATTTTTATTATATATATATATTATATATATATATATAGAATATATATTATAGACTATATATATATATATATATATATATATATATATTATATTTAAGTTATATGATTATAAATAATATAATAATAGATAATAATAATAATTAATAATAATAAGTAATAATAATAATAAAATAATAATAATGAATAATTGCAAAGAAGAATGAAATAATAATCAATAATAAATAATAATTACATAATAATAAAATAATAATAACTTTATTTAAATTATGATTTTGGTCAAAATATCATTCTAAATTGAAGGGTATTTTTTCTTGCGTTTTCTATTTCGCGTTTTGATGCATTTCCTTCATCAATATCTAGGAGGGACATATGAACTAACTAGTTTTGCCGACACCGCACCGCACCGCACCGTACCACACCGCACCGCACCGCCACCGCACCGTCACCGCACCGCACGCACCGCACCAGCCACACGCACCGCCAAGCTGTTGTCGTTCCAACCCTATCCCTAACCATCTCGAATAATTCAAGAAGGATATCGATCAAACAGACAATGAGCAGGGTACGAGTCAAGACGGAACTTTTAGGTCACGAGCCTGAGTCGAGCCGGAGGGCGGAGCCGGAGCCGGAGCCGGAGCCGGAGCCGGCAGCCGGACGCCGGAGCCGGAGCCGGAGCCGGAGCCGAGATGCCGGAGCGGAGCGGAACGCGATTGATTTTTTGTATGGAGCTTATTCTGGAATAATTTTTATTGTAAACTTCAAAAAATGTTATTAATTTAAATCTATTATTTCATTTTTGTAACTGGTGTAGGAGCTGGTCTTAGAGCTGACCGAAATCGGAACAGGAGTCGAGAAATCTATAAAATGTTGGAATCGCAGTCGGATAAATTTCAACAGGTGGAGTATTAGTCAGAGTTGAAGATTGAGTCGGAGTTGGTGTTGGAGTCGACGAGAAATATTTGGCGGTTCGGTAGTTCAATAATTCAATGAAATATATTGGGTGGAAAATAAAAATTTCATAGAGAGAGAAGAACGAGAAGAGGACGAGAGAGAGAGAGAGAGAGATGAGAGAGAGAGAGATGAGAGAGAGAGAGAGGAGAGAGAGAGACGAGAGGAGAGATGAGAGATTTGATGACGTGAAAAAGCTCATCATAATAAGGAACAATCTTAGAACAATTTCGTATTACCTCCTCCTTTTAAGAGATGTTTCATTAGATCGTCTTTCACAAGTATCCTTCCACAGATGTGACCAGATCCCACCACTTTTCTTATGTTTTTTTTTTTTGAAACTTTATCTTCTGTAGAACAAAACAAAACCACCCAAACCGAGCCCAGAAGGATTTTGATGGAATAACCACCATAAAAAGAACTAATCGATCATTTCTCAATTCTGCAAGAAAATATTAAAAAATTTGTTTAATTAAAATATTATATATGTATATATATAGTATATATATATATATATATATATATATATATATATATATATATATATATTATTATATATATTATAATATATATATATATATATATATATAATATATATACTATATATATATACTAACAGGGCGTAGCCAGGGGGGGCAGAGGGGCGCTGCAGTCCCCGCCCGGAAATTTTTCGACTGCGCAATTTTTTCAGCAGAAAACAAACAAATATATATTTCTATATTATATATTATATAATATATAGATATATATTATATATATATTATATATATATATATATATATATATATATATAATATATATATATTGTATATATATTTATTAATATATATATATATATATATATATATATATTATATATCTATATATATATTATATATATAATATAATATATATATATATATATATATATATATATGATATATATAGGTATTATTATTATTATCATATTATAATATATATATATATATATATATATATATATATATATATATATATATAAGAATAAGTATTGAAGCTCTTATTCAGAAAAAAAATCGAAAGCATAGACATACAACTGGAAACTCAAAATAAGAAAAATGTGAAGGAAAATAGAGAAAAACTATACAAGAGATTTTGAAACTATACGTTTTTGACCAGCAAGTCTTGCATTAAGGGATCAAGTTGATCTGGGACGTATTGAGTTATCAAACTCAGCTGAAAATTTCGTAATTTTAGAAGCATTCTTAGGTTTCGAGCAAATGGAGGTGACCAGTTTTTGACAGAACCACTACTTCTATCGTCCAAAAATTCAATGTATGCGAGTCCGATGATACAGAATGAAATCATGCATACAGTCATTTTTCAGCTTATTGCAAAGGAAAATAGTGGAAAAAAGTTTCTATAAGCAAATTTTTTTTCAGTATTATGCTGATGAAAAAACAACGGATATTCCCAAACAGAAACAGTTTTCACATTGTGTAAGGTACGCGATTGGTTGTGATGGACTTGGAGAATATATGATAAATCTTCCATATTAATTAACATTAATATTAATTATAATTTTTGTGTAATAAATTTAATATCAAAAAGAAAATTGAATTATATTCAGAGTTGGGGTAAAATGATATAATCATTTTGCTATGTGTGTTAGTAAGCATGTGGAACTATATAAAATGGGGTATATTTGGAGAGACTTCGCTCTCTTTTTGAAAACTCGAAAATTATAAACCATGAGGTCCAAGAAGATATTGTGTACTGGTAGCCTCTTTACAATGAGAGGTTGCGGAGAGTTCCGAGGCAGTGCAATCTAGTTATTCGCGAATGAGTATCCTAAAGACTCTATATACACAGTTGGCGCAAAAAAAATAAGGGTTAGTGATGCACATGTTAAGAATCTATGTCTCTCAGACGGTTTCCCGATATCTAAAATTATATGCAGGAACAAATTCTCGAAATATATAAGGATTAATCTCTAAGATAATAAGCATCTTCAAATCTGTTATCTCTTAGTCGAGGTCCCGCAAGCCACAATTAATTAGACCTGTTGTGGAAGATAAAATAAGAGTTCGTATCCAATATCAATTACCCACAAAGAGGTGATTCAAAAGGATGTTGCGAGACAGATTGGTGTGAGGATCGGGCATTTATTCTCGGTTTTCCTTTTTAAGGATGAGACTCTTGAGCCGAATACTGAGCGTCATATGGAGAGGAAATGAAAGTAGAACTGCGTGGTGACCACGGTGGTATCCACATAGAGCTCACTCTCGTTGATTAACTTCATGCAGTCCAATGTAGATTTATATTTTCTCCTATACATAACAACTTTTCACGGCTTTTTAATGGAACATTATTGGAACACTCAATCCTATACCTTGTCAAACAGTTAAGAGTGTCCATTTGGACATTAGTCAGTGTCGTGAATATCTATAAGATAAATGACGTTAATTCGACCACTTCTCGAAAATAGACCAAAATGCCGACACAGCAGTTTAACACCAATAGTGCGACAAATGTCTGGAAAGAAATTGTATGCGGAGCTTAGGTATTTGAAATAACAATTCTAAGAAATACCGAGGCCAAGATACCAGAACATCGTTGTAATGTGCTACTCGCGATACCCGACTGTGAATGACCGCATCTCAGTTTTTTATGGCCGTTTAGTTGGTGATCTGTTGTGGTGCCTGATCTGATACCGATTTTCTATCCCGCA